>VDFB02073720.1:0-20116 GCA_007258455.2 Sequoia sempervirens
CTCTAAAGCTATGGGTTACTTGTAGATAGAGGTCAACTTCCAGAGAAGGCCGACTTCCTATGGTGTCACCTAAACTATTGACTGATGAGGAAAAAGGAAGAAATATATGCATAAAAATGAAGATAATCTATTTCTATGGTGATGCACCTAATTGAAAACAAGACTATGAAATTTAGAACTTCAACACTCTGCTTATAATGACTGAAAACTTAAAAAAAAATTGCACAACTTACTCTTGTATGTCACTGCATAAGTATTTCATAACAAGGTCGTAATGCTCAGACTTCTAGAAGGAAAATGAATTCACAACTACAAGCCATTTACAAAATTTGGACACAAACTATGACCTGCACTAACAATATTTTGCACAAAGGTGCTGAATAAGAGATAAAGCTATAAGGAAATGATAATACCTCACAAATAACTTTGATGAAATCTCTTTGATGGACACAATGAAGCAAAGAAAGAGAAGCCAAATTTCCAAGAAATCATTAATATTCAAAGGTCTCCACTGTATTCCATATCCAAAAGAAAACTGAGTTACAAAGTCTGCCAATCTGAGAAAGGATTGTCAAAATCACTAACTCTCCAAACTGCCAAAAATCAGAACTGCTTACAATGAGTAGCCTAAGAGACTAAGTAATCCCCACTAACAACTTGGGTCGGATGCCTTTAATTAGCCTAGAATATAGCAACTAATTCTTCTTCAAAGAGGCTCCAAAAGGGTTGAAAAGGTCAAATTGACCATATCCAAGATAAAACTAAATAAATTAGCCCCTAGATACCCTCCTTGTGTTCCCAAACTAAAAATAACCTCCCCTTTCCTTCTCCAAGTCATAAAGATAAGTATATCCATCTCCTTATTGCATTTAAAGACTTTATGACTTGTTATTTAGCACATGTTTTTCATGATTTTTCATTTTGTAGAAGTAATGTCTAATTCAAATGATTTATAAGTTTATCATTTGAATTTAAACATTTTACCATATAGATTAAATGCAAATAAAATAAAAAACTACATCTTCACGTATAATCACAAACCCTTAAAGAATAGGGTGCACAAGGTAAAAACATGAAGATGCCTAAGAAAATAAAGGCAACTCAAACTCAAATTGACAAGGTATTAGTAACAATGATATTTTTGATAAAATGAAGGCAAAAATTTCCTATTCTATCAACCACATGTATTAGGGTTTTCCCAAAACCTAAAATCAATGCAAAAGAAAAGAAAAGCTTTTCTTTCTTTACTGAACCCAAAGAGGAAAACAATGCCACCAACTATGAGGGTTTCAAGGTGCTCGACCATGGCAGATTTTTTGTAGTTGACAAGATAAACTTGGCATAGAAACCATCATTTTCCTCTACAGAAATAAACTGGTAAGTCATTTTTAAAGAAATCCCTGACAAAATACCTCCTTTTTTTATCAAACTAGTCATATATAGTCGCAGCTTATGAATATTTTCTAATACAATTCCATTGTTTATGCAAAGAATTCTGTTACTCAATGATTTCATCATGAATGCCTTAGTATTTGTGACTCTTGTTGAGAAAAATTCTCTATTTGTTCACAAGTCACAGCTAGAAAGGCTTGAATCTGTGTTTTAATTGCTTATGTATTGACCTTTGAAGACTCGCCATGGAATTTATATTCTGGGAGAAAAACCCCATCTGGGTTATATCATCTTTCTGCTTTGATGGTCGTGGATTTTTGTGCAACAAAGGAAACATTTTAGATAACTACTTAGCATTCAAACATCCTGTAGTTCGGCCCCATGACTCAAGCACTATGACATTGAGGGTTTTTTATATTTTTTGTAGATTCATATGTTCACTGAGAAACTTTATTCTATAATTTTTGGTACTTCTTTAGCATGCTTCTATAGGTGGTTGGGTCCTTTCATGACCGTGGCTTGTGAACAAATAGATTTCTACCTTATATTTCAATGATTTAGGCTTTGTTTATTCTTCACCCTATGATTTCATTACATTTTATATTAGTCTTTGATAAAACTTGGAAGTTGCACCAATAAATGAGATCTCTTTAAATTCTTTGGGTCTTCCATTAGAAATAATCCCTGGAACCATGAATTACAACATTTTTGGCCTCTGGCTTAAATGAAACCTGTGCCTTCACTATTTTACTATGCACAATATCACTGACATTACCAACCAAAACTCTAGTCTGAACAGTTGCTCTTCTTTGATAGATGAATGTGTAAATAGTTGTCACCATACTCACTATTCTTGAGACTATTATCTGCCTTTTACAATTGAGGACCATCACTTTGTGTGTTTCAAAGGTTCCTTGTACATTACTTTGCATAAAAATGCATTTCCAATCATTGCCAAATATTATTACAGGAAATGGGTTTATTTGGTTGCATTCTGGGCACAAACCCTATCAATAATTGAAAATCCTCTATTTGAATGGCAATACCATATATGTTTCACCTTCATTTACTATTATTGATCCCTAAACTGAATGGTTATGAATTTGGCCAAGTCGTGACATTTTTATTTGAGATGTTGTATATTAGAATGGCCGCCTCTTTTGTTTTAATTCCATATGCCATCTTACAGGCTGAGCTCCCTCTGGCTTTTGAATCTATACACATTGGGATAAAGTTTGAAAACATGTCTCTGCATTTGAAGATTCACTTTATAATGACTGTGCCAAAACTGGTACTAACTGCGCCTTTGGTTTTCAAGTTATATCAAATTCTTATAGTAGGCAGCATATCATAATCTTACCTACAATTACAGTATCACTCTTTTTGTTGAATCGTATACTTTTTACAAATTGTCATTTTATGATCTCATTGTTTTCAATATGCGTACACCGCTTTTCTCTCTTCCTTGTAACACTCTTTTAGTGAGATCCCATGAAGTTCTATCTCTTCATAGCTCAATTACATTTCTCATTAGCATGATTGAAAATGTTATATACTTTTGATATTTTGTGTATTGTTGAAAACCAAAGCCCTTTTTGAATGATTGTATCAATCTATGTTCTCAACAACAAAGGTTCTTAACAGTATCTAAATCATAATTTATGTTCACTATTATGGTATCATGTTCATAATAGATAAATGTCTTTGTTTTCACATTGTTAATTTTGTCAAACTAACATCTACAATCTGGAAAAAACCAATGAGGTAATTCAATAAATCCATAAAGATTCAAATCAGCCTATTTGTCTCTTATGTAGAGTGACCTCTGAGCAGAAAACAAAACAATATTCTTAATATCAAATGAGATAAACTCTTTCTATAAATTACAGCCTTTGAAATGATAGTTGATTTAAAACTTTTGCATTGACTTTCATTTATATTGAAAGTATCTTGGAGACATTGATTACTTTGAATAACTCATGTGCCATCTTTAAATGATTGTCACTATACATTGTACTTTTAGTTTACATCTCAAAAGTTGTTATTAATAAGATCCCTGACATGGCAATCTGTTTGAATGCACCAAGTACCTAAAGATTGTGCATATGAGCTAGGCTCAACCCTTGTAGGAGCCACATTTATCTCCACTCATTTGAATTGAAAATAATTGCACCTGTAATTGCACATGGAACAAATAAGTTAGAAATAAAATATCCTTGATAAGTGTGTGTAATGTTCCTCTATTTTGGCCTTCATGGAAACCTATGATAGGGATTTACATTTGATGCACGTGGGAATCAATATATGCATGAATGGGTAAATGTGCATGTTCAAAACGTAACCCTTCATTGCTTAGAACTTATTGTTCTAATCCATCTCTTTACTCAATGCAGGCAACCATACACCAGACACTTAGAGACCAAGGAACTACAAGGAGCAAGGCAAGACAAAAGGGAGCATATCCAGTTGCAGTACTAGTTATTCAGGCAATGACTGGTTACCTTTTTAGCATGTTTAGTTTCTTCCAACATTTACTCATTTATGCATATTTTGATTTCTATTTATATCAAATGAGTAAGTCAGTCTCACGGCTTCATTGTGTGAGACACATTTTCCTAATTACATTCAATAAAGATTACATTTTCAAAAAAATTGTAGAATCTTTTATGTCTCATTTAGTGGTATAAATGTAATACTTTTTTCTTGTAATCTTATAAAGTTGTTTCATTTGTATGATTGAATGTAACACAAAAGGTTTAAAATGTACCATTCATTTTGAAACATAGGTAGCTTATCCTGATTAAGCCTATAGGTGAAAATATGGTAACAGTTACCTTCATGAATTGGCAAGGTGAGGAGTTTTGTGGGGTCAATAATGCACAAAATTAGTCAAGTGATTCTAAAGTAACCAATACAAGGAGTAAAAAGAGGGCTATGGATCTGGGGTAGCAACCTGTGATGAGCAAAGATCAGCTTAAATCATAAGTTCAATCAGTACAAGTGCAAAAGGATTTTTTTGTTCTTAAAGGACAACAAAAGGTTAGTATTGGAAATTTTAACATATTAGCTCATATGAAGAAAACAAATGTTAGTGTTTCTATGTGGGATTCTTTGGCTCTTCCTAGGGAAAAAGATCTTTTACACGAGGCTTTGCTAAAATTTTTTGTATCTAATGATTCATCTAATCACCAACCTTCAAAGGTTGTTTTTACAAATGATTCTCAAGAAAATAAAGAACAACATACCACCATAGTTAAGCCACCCCCATTTTATGAAACTCTGATTGTTGGCCATCATTTAGTACACAATTGTATGATTGACTCAAGGGCCAACTATTCTATAATTCCCAAGCAAATCATTGATAAGTTGGGAATAGAGTACAAACCATTAGAAAAGGGGGTAGTTCAACTAGATGGTACTGTTGTTAAAACAGTAGGAGTCATTAAAAATATGAGTCTTACATTGCACGCATGCCCAAATTTCTCAAAAGCTTAGGACATTTATGTCGTAGAGTTACCTCCATATTTTTCCATATGTTTATCATGATATTTTACTGCTAAAATTGGAGGATACTTGTCCTCTAATTGGTCACATATGTTGTTTAGAACCAAATATGGAATCAAGGTCACCATCAAATCAGAACCTATTGCTAAGAATCATATTGAGCCATCTAATGCAAGCACCATTAATAAAACAATTGCTATTAATTATGCTCTTTTTGATCAAGAAGATATTCTTGCAGCTAAAGAGATTAATGCATAGATAGAGAATATCCCTGATGTTCTGTTGGATGAGTGGGTAGCAGAGAATGTTCTGAATTATTCAAATGAACAACTTGAAGAGATAAACTTGGGAGTTTATATGATGCATGAATTTGATTTTGTCATGCCTAATCTAGAAAAAAGTGTTGAATAGCACTCTAGTCAGCAAGTAAATGAGGTCTGGAAGCTATTTTTTGTTGATTCAAGGAGTAGAAATGATGTTGGAGGTGGTTGTATGCTTATTTCTCGTGTTGGTGACAAGTATTACTCTGAATTTAGGTTCACATTCAGCTACACCAATAATACAACTGAGTATGAAGCTCTGATTCATGGTCTTCAATGGGTGAAAAAGAGAGATATTTGATGTTTACAAGTTTTTGGTGATACATAACTGATTCTTAATCAAGTTAGAGGTATTCATACTAATAAGAATGATTTTCTCAAGTCTTATAAGCATAGAGTATGGGATCTTATTAAGGATTTTCAAGCTTTTAATTTTCTGTCAATTCCCAAAACTAAAAATAATCATGTTGATAGACTAGCAGCCATAGGCACTCAATATGATATCTCAATTGATATCAATAATTCTAACGAACAACCGTATGTAAAAGTGATTGTTAGGTCATCAATTCCTAACAATAATGAGCATTGGTAAGTCTTTGACAGTGACCAACAAATCATTAATTTATTGAGAGAAGAAGTAAAATTTTCCAATGACAATCAAGAGAAACTTAGACATCAGTATAAGGATCAGATCATACAACTGAAAACCAACAAACTCCCCAAAGGCTTGGTTACTTTGGAGTCCATTTTCAATACAGAGGATCAAGTTAGAAAAGAAAAATCCAGCTTGCAGATTAAAGAAGATCATTATGAAGGTGTTGAGATCTTCGAAGACAAGCTTTTAAATCTTGGTATGGTATGCACATTAGAAGAAAGGCATGCATTTATTTTACTTTGTCAAGAGTTCAATGACATTTTTGCATGGGAATACTCAGATCTGAAAGGTTTTAACCCTTCTATTACACAACATACTATTGAACTTGAGCCAAATTCCTAGCATGTAAGACAAAAACAGAGGCCACTTAACCCCAAGCTTGAGCCCCTTATGATCAAAGAGTTGAATAAGCTCATTGAGAGTGGTATTATTTATCCAATTAAGCATACCTCTTGGGTACCAATCTTTTCCTTGTGAGAAAGAAAAGTGGTGAAATCAAACTTTGTGTTGATTTCAAAGACCTTAATAGAGCTTCCCTAAAAGATCATCACCCTTTACCTTCCATGGAACAAATTCTTCAAGTTGTTTCAGGTTCTAAGAGATTCTCTTTATTAGATGGCTTCTCAAGATATAATCAAATCCTGGTTAAGGAAGAAGATCAGTTTAAGACAACATTTACAACTAAATGGGGTACAATGGCTTACAACAGGATGCCATTGGCTTTGTTGGTTACAAAAAGGTTTACAAAGTTTCCAGGTATAATCAAATTTTGTAAGTAGATCATCCCATGTTGTTGAGTTGTTAGTGCTTTGGCTTCAATGCTAAAATAACATTTCTTTCACCTAAAGAAGAAAAGAGGAGCTTTCAACTTATCAAGGAAGCACTTGTAGCTGCTCCTACTATGCTAAACTCATATTTCTCAAAATATTGTATACTATATGCATATGGAAACATTGATAGTATTGTAGCTATGCTAGTTTAGGAGAATGATCATGGGTTAGAACAACCCATAGATTTTTTCAGTCAAAGTCTTAAGGATTATGAGATTAATTATTCCTTTGTTGAAAAGCATGTCTTAGCTATTATCAGAAGTCTAAAGAAATTCAGACATATGCTTTCTAATAATAGGATTAAATTGTTGGTTGCTCATCCTTAAGTTAAAGATTTTTTGTTGAATAAAGATTTAAATAGAAAAAGAACTAGCTAAGTGACAAAAGTGATGGAAAATGACCTTGAGATTAAGGTTACCAAGTTGATAAGAGGTAAAGGTCTCTATGAATAGCTTACACAAAACAATAACAACAATATAGGAGAAGAAGAAAATGTTGTTTTACCTCATCAGGATGAGGAAAAAATTGTTGCACCAGTTTCTCCTATAGGTTGGGTAAAAGAAATGACACATTTCTTGTTAACTAGTGAGTGTCCTCCTAGTTTAAGTAAATAAAAAAGAAGGTACTTTAGGATACAATCAATACCTTATGTACTTTTGAATGGTTTTTTGTTTAGAAAATATTTTCATGGTGTTCTGCTTAGATGTATTGAAGTTGATCAGGTTGATAAAGTGCTACATGAGTTTCATGAAGGATCAACTGGTGGTCATTTCTCTCCAGGAGATACAACTCTTAAGATAATGAAAGGAGGCTATTATTGGCCTAATTTATTCAAATATTCCCATTCATGGGTAAGGAAATGCAAGGAATGTGCAATTTTTGTAGGAAAACAGAAGTTGGCAGCCCTTCCATTGTAGCCAATTTAGATTGAACAACCCTTCATGAAGTGGGGTTTAGATTTCATTGGAGTCATAAACCCACCATAAAGTGTAGGGAACAAGTGGGTGCTCATAGCCATTGATTATTTTTCAAAATGGATTGAAGTTGTAGCACTTAAAGAAGCAAATGAGACAATTGTTTTGAACTTCTATGAAGAGATGATAACCAAGTTTGGAGTTCCTGAATCAATAGTTTTAGATAATGTACTTGCTTTCATAGGAACTAAGATATCTGAGTGGGCTGTTAAAAATGGTGTTTAACTGAATACATCTTCTAACTACTATCCTCAAGGAAATGGACAAGATGAGTCCACTAATAAGAACCTTCTGGGGATTATCAAGAGGACTATGTAAGGTAATCAAAGAGCTTGGCATACAAAGTTAAAATAATCCTTGTGGGCTGACAAAATTACACCCAAAAGATCAATAGGATTATCACCATACATGCTTGTGTATGGAAAAGAGGCAAGACTACCTATTTCCCTTGAACTTCCAGGCCTTGATCTAGTCAACCAGCTTGATATGATTGAAGAAGAACCTATGATAACAAGATTGGCTCAGTTGATTGAGCTGAAAGAGATTCGAATTGAAGCAATGAAGAATATTGAGCAACATCAAGCTCAAGTGAAAAGATCATTTGATAAGAGAGCATCTCCAAGAGTGTTCCAAGAAGGTGACATAGTTCTGAAGTGGGATGAATTGAAAAGAAGACTTGGAAAGCACTCCAAGTTTGATGCATTCTAGACTGGGCTTTACATCATAACTAGATAGAAATAGCATAATTCCTTCCAATTGTCTAAGTTGGATGGTAAAGTGGAGCCAATCCCAGTGAATAGGATTCACCTCAAGCATTGCTTTTGAGGTAGGATCTAAATGTGTACATTTGATTAGATTCTAGATGTCAATAAGTGCTTCTGCACATAGATTAGTTGCATCTGTGTTTTCCCTAAGTGTTTTTTTGCACAATTGGTAGTTTACTTTGAGTTTTGTTGGGGAAGAAAGAAAAATCTCTGTTGTTACTAGTTATAGTTCAATTAAATAGACACCTCTTATTCATAACATGGAATGGAGCTTCAATGTCATGAACAACAAATGTATACTCCATGGAACTATAACTAGTAAAAGAAAAGTTACAAGCAGTTACAACAAAGTGAAAGAGTTTTGTACAAAGTTTTCTGAGTCAGAAAAAGGCATAAATGGAATCCATACCCAATGGATAAGCAAGGAAACTGGACTTATTTGTTTACTAGGAAAACACCCCTGAGAGGTTGCCAGAAATGTTACTAATTTTTAGCTTCTTGCTTAAAATTAGTGAAAATTTAATGAGTAGTTATTTGTTGGAGTATAAATTTTTTGATGTTAAGTCATCCAATGAATGATTGCTTTCAAAATGAAAGAGTTGTCTAGGATTGATTTGTTCAAATCATTCAAAAAATTTAGATTAAACTATTGAACAATTCAGACAAACCTATAAACAAGTTTCACTTGGAAAGCAGACATTCAAAAAATGTTATAAAAAGCTGAATTATTTTCTGCAATGTTTGCCATTGTTGATTATCAAAAGGAATTGCAGATCTAAGAGCAAGAGTGCATAAATAATCATCCATTTTGATTGTAGAATTCATGCTTTAAACAGTTGCAATTTCATTATTTTAGATTATCTAATTGGAACAAGTTTAGATTGGTACATAAGCCATTACATATCATGAAACAACTTATTTATTAAAAGATATGTTTCTATAACCCCACACAAGTTGTGGGTTAGGACTAAGTTGATTAAATTCAACAAAAACTATGAACCATACACTTGAAGATAAACTAAAAGAAGAAAGACATATAAAAGGAAGGTCATGTCCATCATTGCCTGGGAAGGATAATGTAGAGTTTACTTGTTGCTTCCATCTTGATCTTCAGTGTCTTCAACTCCTTTTCTCCCAAGTTCCAAAACCTGCAATTGATAGTAAACTTATGTTAGAGCTCAAGGCATGATATCTAATTACATTATTATCTACATATGTATGATTGATAATTCTTAACAAATTGAATAAACTTAGTCAACATCTGAAAGATAAATGTAAAAACTGCCAAATCAAATCATCAAGAGAGATTATCAAATTCACTATTTTTCTAACTTGTTTGCTTCATGTGTAGATACAGGAAAAGTATTGTTGCTACTTTGTTTCATCAAAATTATAGCATGTGGGTTAAAATGTGGCTCCCAAAAGGGTTGAGCTTGGCATGTTGAGTTATCAAATAATCAACCTAATTGAGCTTATTTAAGAGGGAAATGCAATGTTTAAAGCCATTATATCAGCTTTTCAATGATAGTGAATAGGCATACATGTTAAATCCAAAAAATATCACTTCAAGGAACCACAGAGGGAAAAGGTAATAAAAATATAAGCAATATGAATATCATGAAATCAATATGGTGTTTGGCAGAGATTCAGAGTGTAGCCTCACATGAAGAAATTATTGTATTATTATAATATATGCAAATCTTTTATGTATTTTTGAATGCATAGATTCTTTTATTGAAAATTTCTTTGTCAGAAAAGAATAGACAAGAGCAAGGATAAAGATTAAAGATAATATGCAGCCATGAAAAGATTTTAATAAAATATTTCTTATGCAAAAAAATTACAATATACAGTTATCCTGGAGCAATTGGTTTGGTTGAAAAATAAAGCAAAAATAGTAATTATTTAATGCTTTATTGTCATCAATGAGGGAACTTATTCAATCTCAACAAAGAGAACTGCCTGAAATATTATGTATATGATAGTTGGGAGTTACAAAAGTGTGATGAAGCAAAAATAAAAGAACTAGAAATAAACAAAAATCTATTCCATTTGAGGTTATAAAGTTCTAAGCATGAACTAGGTATCTTGAGCTAACCAAAATGGATGAAGCGTTTCTCTTTTTCTATGGAAGCAAACTCAATTTTAAAAGCTTATGCAAATTAGTATAAAGAGTATGACAATGTACCATGGAGTCTTTGGTGATGGTCACTAACAGAATTTTGTAAAGAGATCAAATCTAATGCATAATTTTTTTACAGAGACCAAGGTCAATACCCCAACCAAGTACAAGGAATTCATCTACAAAAAAAGCATAAAACTTCTATAGGAAACCTCATAATAGAGATGCATTAAATAAAGGGTTTCTTTATAGAAATATCATGGCGGCCTCAAAATACAAAGCAATGAAAGAACCTGGGCTTTCAAATAGAAAAACCCTCATGGAATGCCATAAATGTACAGAGGCCACAGCCACAAAATCCATCAGGGATTTTATCAAAAGGAATACAGAGGACGAGTTGGGGTTTTAATGGTAGCCTTCAAACTTTCAAGAGAAGTACAAAGAAAGAACAAAAGAAAATTTATGAGGATACATTATGTTAACTACTTTGAAGAAGCTTTCAAAAGAAAAGAACCTCCACATTTCAAGACACAATTAGACTTACCAGGTAGTGTTTCTGCATTTAATCTTCCAAAAGTCTTCACAATGGCTTGTGTACAGTGATTTTCAGCAAAAGCTCAGCCAAGAGGTTTTTAACATGGTGGCCAAGGAAAAAAAACAAGAAAATACTAAGAGAGCACGGCTAAAATCTTATAGAAAGCTTTCAAAATGCTTAGAAATTTCTAGATCTATGCAGAAAAGCAAGCTTACCTTTGAATTTTTTTATCATTATTCTTCAAAAACTTCACAATGGCGCACAAAGGTAGAATTTCAAGCTCAAACAAGTCAGCTAGGGTTCCATCATGGTGGCGCTCTCCCAGATCAAAGTATAAAATGAACTATGAAAATGACAAAATGAACTTTTATCTTTCATTTTAGGGTTATGATAACCCTAGTAGGCACGGTGGAGGAAGGCAATCTTTGTTTCCTTAAAGTTTTTATTTAAAACTTTATTCATTTTACATAAGCCGTGGCTTTTTGCCTTGGAATTTTTTCCCAAACTTCTTATAAGTATTTTCAAACACTTGGCTTTTAAGTGTTTTGGAGGTGTTCCCCATTTTTGCATTTGATGCAAATATTGTATGCCTTTATTAAAATGATAGTATAAAATCATTTGTAATAAAAGTTATTTTTTATAAAATACAAAATAATGTGAGAGTGATTATTTTTATTTGCATTTCATTCAAACTTGTAAATCTTTGTTTTAAATGATAATTATAAATCATTTGAAATAAATGATATTTTGAAGTACAAATAAATGATCATTTTAATGCAATTTCAAATGATGGGATAATTGAAAAGGGATCAAATAGAGTATTAAAAGCCTTGCATAAATCATGGAGATGGTTAAGAAATTAGTGCCAACACATGGAGGAAAATCAGGAGTTTGGAGCCCTTAATTGTGAGTTCACCTTCAGTTTTGAGTTCCATTTGATTGGATTTCAATCAAGGAGCAATTTGAGGCACAAAAGTTGAGTTCAATTTCAGTTGTGACCGTGTTTTGAGGGGATTTTCAATTGCATACGACCCATGAGATTGTTGAAATATTCACAACTCTTGGTGGATTTTTCTTGCAGTTTCATTCCTTGTTTGGGGGAGAAGGAGGACAACACATCATTTTTTGGAGCCAAGATTCAAATTCAAATTTTTGGAGGCTTTTTCTATAAGTCTATATTCTCTCATTCTTAGGGAGAGTTCTGAGTTTTGTAACTACTAAGGAAAATTATCCTTGCTCTGTAACTCATTTTCTTGAGAGTTCTTGAGATTAGTAATGCAGATATCTCCTATTTCTCAATAAGAAGCTTATTTTCTTCTCCTTATTTCTTTGTTTTTTGGTATTAGTTGTGAGTTACAAGATAAAATATTGTATTTTTCATTATTTTATCAATTCCTTCAATGTCGAATGCAACAGAAAATATCATGTCATAGTGCAGGTCTATGTTAGTGCTTTTATCCTCATGCATAAGGATTTTTGAAAACATCATGGTTTTCCTTTTCCTAGGCATAAGTTCAAGCCTTCCATTAGAATCAATTTTGCAAACATAAATTTCTGAGTTGTGAAATTATAATTTTTTTATTGAGTCTGTTGTGAGATTTTATCAGCTTTCAAATCATTTTTCAATTAGTGAATCACCCTATTTTCAAGTTTTAGCTTTTGCATAATCCTTTTATCCCTTTCCCTCTATTTTCAAAAATCAGTGTTTACAAAGAAATATCCAAAGGGAACCAACCCATAATCTGGAGGTCTATCCTCATTATATGATACACACCCACACTTTTAGAGTAATTCTATGTGCAATAATATGATTTAATAGTTTTCAACTTGTCTTCTAAAAGAACTCGATTAATAACAGTAGAATATTTAGGTTTTGTGGAGAGTACACCTTTGACACCAACAAATGACACTATTGTGAAGAATTTTAGCTTTAGTTATGTTCTTTCTTTAGATGTACCTAAAATCTAACCTTACCCAACCACACCTAACTTTATTCTATTCTAAGCCTTTAATTAAATTCATCATTTCCCCATATTTATCCTAATATTTAATTAAATAAATATTTATCATTTATTCAAATTTTTTCCCTTTCACATGATCCCATTAATTAAATAAATATTTTTTTTATTTAATTAATTTCACTTTATCCTTTATCTTTGTCCATTTAATCTTAGTCGTATATCTTGTTCACATGGATCATAATCTAAAATTTCCATCATGTGACAAGTGTCCCATTCACATGTCTAACTAAATCCTTACTGAATCTAGCCACCTGCCGAAAATTCAAACTATCTTTTCATCTTATCCACTCATTTCAATCCCACCTCTTAATCCTAGCCATTGACTTTTGTCCTTATCCCAATCTTAAACTTAGATCTTATCCCTCATGTGCCACTTGTTACATGACTACATCTTTGATCCTAACCCTAATCCTCATTCAATTTTAACCATCCATTATCAATCTATCCTAACCATTGATTTTCCTCATGAAGACTCTATTTAGATGTTCTCATCCTCATCTACTGCAAGTATGAGCTTAAATCTACGGTGTTGCTAATATCGTTGTGATTGATGTCAAATATAGCTTTTAGTATGTTGCAATTGTACATGTATATCAAATATAGTTTGTTGAAAATTGTACATGTATAGTCGAAGCCACCGATGTTGTGGAGTATTATGTGCTATCGTAATGAAGTTGCGGTATGTGTTGGTTTGATGGGTTTCCAAGTGCTTTAGAGAAAATCTAAAGAAGAGAAGTCCGGAGTGATGAATGTGTCTGTAATAAAATTACATGTGCTTTGCATTTCTTTGTGTTGATCCTATGCTTGTGGATCAAGGTTTTGTAATGGTCAACAGTGGTGATATCTCCAGGTTTTGCTTTCCGGTTTGATGGTGATGAAAATTACGCTCACCGGGTGTGAACCTGCTCACAGAGTTGGTCTTCTATGAAATGAGTTTCTACTGTAGTTCTCCGCTATTTGGTTCGCACTGTGTGGATTTGGGATATGTCTTGAAGTTGTATTTTCTTTTGTGCTTTTCAAAGAGGCTTGTGAAGTTTGCTGATCCTGAATATGCTTTTGTGTTTCATCATGAGCATATGTACTTTGATGGACTGTGAAAAGTGTTCAAGTTATTTTGTTCTTGTTGTATATTTGTTTGGGATGTATTTAGAAATTCTGCATGTATTATACTACATAGAAGTCGTTGTGGTTTCCAAGTGTCATCTTCTTTTTGGGAAGTGTGTACATCAATGATCTTTTTTGTTTTCATTAGGTTTGGCCGACCTGGTCTTTACACTTCATTCGAAGAATAAAATTAAATTAAAGAAGTGTTTGGTTGATTTGGGACATTATTTTTGGTCTTGGTTAAATATTTAATTGGTCCACTTTATTCCTTTCCACTCATAAAGAAATCTCGTGGTTTCCAACCTAATTTGAATTTATGAAAAAGGTAATTGTGGCCAACCTTGGAGAAAGTTTCTAAGGTTGAGAATGGTATAAAATCAAGTCGAATTGTGAAGGGTTTTATGACAACGTGATGCAAAGTGATGAAAGTGAGCCATAAATCATAAGAGGAAGTGTGTGTGTGAGTGATTTGTGATAGAAGTTCTTCATTGTGTCAAGGATTCCTAAGGAAAATGAGTGAAAGGTTTATGCAATCCTTATTCAAGTTGTGAGTGTGTGCTAATTGTTGTGGTGGATCTTTTGTTCTCTTTTGTATTTGTAGGTAGTGAGCCTCCCTGTTGGACAGTGAGTCCTTTCTATAGGCAGTGAGCCTTTGCACTAGGATAGTGAGTCCTCTTCTGGGCAATGAGCCCTTGGTAGTGAGCCTTTTGTTTTATAATCTATATTGTGAGTTAACCCTCACCATGGTTTTTCCCTTATTGTGTTTTCCACATAAAAATATGGTGTTCATTGTGTTGATTTTCTTTCAGTTATCTGTGTTTTATGCTCTTACTTAATAACAAAATAATGTGGTTGTGGAATTAATAAGTGTTGGAATTTTAAGTTTGAATTTTTGTGACAAATGACGCACCCCCCCTCTTAGTTGTCCCGCGCCTATTTAACATCATCAACAATGAATTTTGAAGCTATCATACGCTTATGCTGTCATTTTTCAATCTTATTTGCAATCATACCAAGTTTATACTAGTCTATTAAACAATCCACATATTATCATTATCTTAAGAGAAAATCAAATGGAACAATGGTGCACTCCATTTTTTCTCATCAAGGAATGAGAACGATTTTATGTGAAAGTATTGTGTTTGTATTGCATTATTTTCCATTCTATTTACCTTCAATATTTTCTTCATCTTCACTTTCTCAAGTACTTTACATGTGAAGACCCTACTAGTGGATAGAACCTACAAATCTGCATTTATAAAAAAATCATTATCACTAACATTATGACAATAAAAAACGTCATATCCACTTGCTCATTATCCTTTGCACTAACCACTTCTTCTACATATTCCATGGAAAAAAATATGCTTTGCTACACTTGATCTCCAAAAAAATCATGTCCTCTAATGGACATACAAATACATTGCATTCTCATTCTCCTATTTTTCTATAACACTATCCCCATGCATGTATCCTCATTTACCAATATTTCCATGCCTTTCATAGGACAATATCTTATTGTTGTAGCGTCATGAAATTTTATTCTTCCTAATTATCCTCTTACATGATGATCTCTTCTTCTCTACTATCAACATGACACTTTTTTTATTTGTCTTTTCTTTCTCCATCTTCCTCCATACCTACACACAAAAATCAAGGGATTCAATTTCTCCCATTTTATTTTCTTCTTATCTCCTAATCATCTAAACTCTACTCACCTTTAAGATTCCTAACATCTTAGTTATATTTCAATATATGCTCTAGATTCTCACTATAGAGGAGGGGGGTCAACTGCTCAAGACCCTAGGTCACAAGAAGGTCTAGAACAATAGGTTGCCCTAATCTACCTTAAGCTAATGAAATGTTTCAAAAGAGTTTAAGTTTTAAAGGCTGAAAGGAAGAGCAACTAGGATGCTATTGTCCTTTTACAAACCTGAATGTTTCAGGAAGTTAGGTGAGCAGGTCTATAGAGTCCAAACTATGACTTAAGCAACTCATTGCTAGAGGACTACAACACAGGACACAAATGACAACATAACATGTTGGCATCTCAGTGGGGGCATTGGCATCTGTATGACCAACAAGCGTAAAGTATAGTCAAAAACCAAGGGAAACCTACTAAAGACCTAATGGATGTAGTTTGATGTAATGATAGAAATAGAGAATATAAAGATATAAAAAGATAGATAATGTTTAGATTTGTTTATGAGATGAGTCTCTAGAAATTCCTAAAAGTATGAACTGAACAAAAGAAAACTAGCTAATATTTGGTCTCACCGTTTCCCCCAACTATGATATTGCTTGTCCTCAAGAAATTAGTTTAGGATTATAGGTTATATTGTAAGGTCATTTCTTTGAAATCTGTAACCACATCCACTCATTTTAGCTGCTTCAAGTAAAAGTGTCCATAGCATGAAAGTCTTGCCCATTTAACACTCGCTACTTCCTCTTGTTTTGAACCATTTTCTCCTATCCAATATGGCATTGGGTAGAGAATCATAGGCCAATGGAAGGCAAGAGGTACCCATGCGAGTCCCTTTTCTTTAGAAATATACATATACCTACAAGTCCTTTTAAGCATGTTTATGAAGTTATATAAAGAGTGGGGTTCCTTTTTCTGTAATTTAGGGGTCAAACTTTCCCATATTTCTTGTACAAAATGAAAATAATGATGTATGAAACCTACAACTAGTCTTTGCATCCTAACATAATTATTTTCTCTTAAATTCATGATTTTCCTACCAGCACCCTTATATTGCAAGAGTCTTTTCCATTCCTCTATTACTGCACTAGGTCTTTTGATTCTTTTCTAATATGGAGTGCAATTAATTTATCTCTTTCAACATAATCTTACATGATTTCACCCCTTTTTTCTCTTTTTTGAAGTAAGAAGCTAATGCCTGGATTTGTAAATCCCCCATAAATATCAATGGGTTTGATTATGTATTATCTGGCACAACATAGTTATGCAAATTAAATTCACATAACTAATCCTACATATCAGGTGTAGAATAAAAAAAATATTTAAAAATACAAATTTCTTGCTCATGGAAATTGGTAAGTTACTAACCAATTGACTAAATTGAAAACACATAAATTTCTTCTGTAAATATAAGGCATGCACCCTGGAAAGTGGCCTACATTTTAGGATTTGTGCAGACTTATCTACAATTTCTTCAATCCTTACTATCATCTTTTTCAATTGAATTTCCTTTTCTCAAGATTCCTAACATGGTTTTATGTCATTTCTACTTTTTCCTTCTTCCATGCTTCTTTTTTTTCAGAGAATTCATTAGTTCTTTTCCATAATTCATATCCTAGGGACATAACAGTAGAACCAGTTTAAGTCTTAGCTTGATGAGGTCTATTGTTAATCATAGGTTCTTTATTCCCTATTTTCACAAGAGCAAGTTATGCAAGAACAACCAAATTAGAACCATGTTCAAATTTATGCAATTTCCCCTTGAAATCTTTAATTTTCATGTCCCTTTCATTGTCCTTCAATTGATAACTTACCAACAATTCTTTCAAGTGATTTATTTTTTCAAGTGCTTCCTACAATTATTTCTTAACATTCCTCTCCTCAATAAACAAATCTTCATATTTATCTAAAAATTGATTATCTTCTCCCATATCATCTTCACAACCCTTAATATTTGGGTTTTGTCAATTCTCTTTCTCAATTTTACAGTAACAAAGGCATCTTCTGAATCAGATGTAGAGGTTCTCAAGAAATACCATTGTGGTTTGGCCAATGTTTATACATTCATAGGGGGAACTTCTTCTGATTCTGAATCTACGTCAATTGCAACAACACCTTTTTGTTTCCTCCGTGTACCCCTAACTTCCCCTTTCCCTCTTAAGCGACAAGACTGCCTTGTGGATATTTTCTACCCTAATTTAGGCACAAAAGAAGAACCAATTTTCCTTTCCTTGGCTCTTGATGTCTTCTTAGTGGTATGCTTTTCTTTTTACCATCTATTGCGGGTTGTTTTGCAGTGGCTGTAAGTTGAGTATCTTGCATATCATGATTTTTTGACTCATCCCTGCTATGGGTAGGTGAAGTAGGGAGGTCAAGGGATCCTTCCCTTTTTGACACAAAAGGTTCTTCTAATTTATTTGGTATAGAAAGTTCTTCTAAAATATTATCAATGTGGTTAAAATTGATAAAGCTTTCCCATGAAACTTGTGGGCATTGAATTCTTAGAATCCTTTTAACCAATAAGGTGACCAAACAATAATGTGACAAGGTAGTGTTATTCATTTTTATTTTATATTCAAAACCCATTCTTTTCAATAAATTATAGAGAAAATTTGGAACATTATCTCTTTTATCTAGATGGAGATGACTCGGGAGTTTGAAATGAACTATGTATAATAAGGATTCTCTATTATCACATGTAAGATACTTAATGATATATGAAGTAATATAATGCCAAAATCATGGCTAGGATAACCTTTTAGTACCTTTGTTGGATGAGTCCACATTTTTTCCATGTTCTCTAAATTCATCTCTAGTAGCAACAATGTTTTCCCATACTGGTAACTCCTTTCCTTCCCTTGGAAAACTAGACAATTTTTCTATTGCACACTCTGAAGAAACAACCTTCAAACCCTTAAATATTGCTTCATCATGCTATAGTGTATCTAAAAATTCCTCCATCATATCCTCATTGTATTTTTTCAACTTCAAGAAATAGTCCATCCATCCAACATGTTGGAAAATAGGTGACACCAATCTATCTTCCAATAGCTGATTATGTGCAGATGGATCTCTTCTGATTATATCACCACCCATGGTGAAAGTATACTTTAATGTGCTCAAACTCCCTCAAACTTATTGTTTATCACTCTACCTATGTGCTTGTATTCCAAATGTAGTTGTTCTACCCTTCTCTTTCCTTCTAAATTTGAATTATAGTTGTTGTATTACATAATGGGCAAAAAGAAAAGATAAAATGGAAAAGGATTTTGTAGAAATTATTTGGGTTTTTGAAAACAAAGAATGAAAATGAAAGGTACTTCTTTCCCCCAACAGTTAAGGTTTTAAGTGTCCTCACTTAACTGTAGTTGTTTTGGCGCAGGGTGAAATGATGTATGAAAAAATGAAAATAGTATGAGCATGAAATATTCATTATGAAAGCATGTACAAACACATTTGACATCTATGATAATTATAGAAAATTAATATGTGTACCTATAGAAGTTTAATGAACTGAAACTTAACTCATGTGAACTTGATTTGAACTACCCACAGTGAGATATGATGTGACTGTTGCTTAAGAGCAAGAAGATGAGTCCACAAAATTTGGAAGTGTTTGCCTTAGGAAAAAAAACAAAATTGGCTTGCCAAAAACGGGATCTCGATTTTAAAAAATGGGATCCTGTTTAGCTTTGGGGTCTCGAGACTAAATTCTAAACATGTTCTCATTTATTAATGGGTCCCAAACCGATGGACGGGAAAAGAGATCCTGATCTTTACAAACTGGGATCACAATTTGTCAAAATTAAGATCCTATTTTGTAAAGATTGGGATCCCATTTTAAAGTGGTATTTATTTATTGAAATAAATGAAACTCAATTAGTCGCAAAGCATAGGATCTCAATTTCACAGATCCGACAATAATGACAACGGCCTCCAGGTGTGCCTCCAGCCCCAATCTTTTTGCTTTTCTCATGGTTTTTTGAAATTTTTAAAACATTAATAGATTTTAGGATTTATTTTTTAATTTATTTAGTGTTTTATGTATTTTATTTACCTATAATAGAAGAAATGATGATTTGTAGAAGTAGAAGAAAGAATGAAATGAAACCCTCAAGATATTGAATAGATATGAAAAAATCAATCTTAAATCGTATCTTAAGAATAAAATTTAGCTTTTTAAACCTAAATTG
>VDFB02073722.1:0-44982 GCA_007258455.2 Sequoia sempervirens
AATGGTTTTCCCGAGAGATAATGCCTCAACATTTGCAAGGCATGAACTATTGCAGCCAACTCTAAATCATGTGGTGCATAATTCACCTCATGTTGTTTAAGCTTCCTTAATTCATATTACACTACCACTTGTCCATCCTGCATTAGCACTACTCCCAATCCCTCTCCTGAAGCATTTGTGATTACAGTGAATCTTTCATTAGGATCAAGGATGGTTAGGACCGGTGTTGTCATGAGCCTCTTGTTGGGATGCATTTCCACACTTCTCAATCCATTCAAATTGTGTTCCTTTTCTTTGGAGTGTCGTGATTGGGGACACAATTTGGGAGAACCCTTGCACAAATTTTATATAATATCCTATGAGTCCCATGAAGCTATGGAATTCTGACACATTTTGAGGCATTGGCCATTCCATGATCACCTTGATCTTCTTAGGGTCTATAGAGACTCCCTCGACTAAAATAATATGGCCTAGATCTTGCACCCTATCTTGATAAAATGAGCATTTGGATAGCTTCCCAAATATTTTCTTTTCTCTTAGCTGATGTAAAACTATCCTCAAGTGCCTATCATGCTCTTAAACAAACTTTGAGTAAACTAGGATTTCATCAATGACAATCAAAATAAAGTCATACAAACAGTCTCTAAACACACTATTCATGAGGTTCATGAAATCTACTGGTGCATTGGTCAAACCAAAAGGTACCACCATGAGCTCATAATTTCCATATTGAGTTCAAAAATCAATCTTTGAAATATCTTCTTCCTTTAATCTCAACTGATGGTATCTTGACCTGAGATCAATTTTGGAGAACGCTGTCACTCTCTTCATCTGGTCAAAAAACTCATTGATCCTTGGAAGTGGATATTGATTCATGATTATTTCCTTGTTCAACATCTAATAGTCTATACATAGATGCAAGATCCCATCCTTCTTTTTCACAAATATAACTAGTGCTCCCCAAGGAGACATGTTGGGTCTTATGAGCCGTTTGTTCAAAAATTCCATTAACTGGGCCTTCAGCTCATAGAGTTCGATGGTATTCATCTGATATGGTGCTTTGGATTGAGGCTTAACTCCTATTACAAGGTCAATAGAGAATTCAAATTCTTGCTTTGGAGGTAACTCTGTGAGTTCATCAAGGAATACATCTCAGAACTCCTTCACAATAGGGTAGGCATCTAAATATGGTTCCTTGTTGTCAAGGTTACTAATATGCATAGCATATAGAGTACATCCCTTTCGACAAGCCTTTTTGAGTTGCATATTAGAGATCTATCTAATCTCTAAGGTTCTGTGCATTCCACAAATCTCAACTGGGTTCCCATAATCGTCCAGAAAATTAACTACCCTATCCTCATAGTTCACTATAGACTTATGCTTAGTTAACCAATTTATTTCCAAAATTACATTGTATGAGCCTAAAGGTGCCACATATAGGTTGACATGGATTTGGAAATTTGGAAGTTATAACTCACTACACAAAAGAGATAGGTATTCACCCTCCACTCTTCTCAATTTCCATACTCTACTTGGTATGTTTTCTAACCCACTACCACTTGTCTCTTGCCTAGTGGTCGCCATGCTGACTCACACCTGACCTACATCACATTTCACGTCTATCATAACTTAACATTGGGTTCTATGAGGAAATATTTTTATTCTACATAACATTACATACACATGCATATATCACTCATTCATTAAAGACATACACATTGATGCATAGTAGACATATTTTGGAGTTCTTCATTTGAACACACCAAAAATAACATCTTGATTTATTTATATTAGGTGTGGGTCAATATACCCTTATTTATAAAATCTTCTTGTTACATTAATTAGTTTTCTTGTTCTCAAAGAGAGCAACATCCTTGAGGTCCTTGGCATAATTTACATCTATTTTCTCAGAAGAGGAGAGTTGAGCACGTAGGCTCTCCTTTTCCTCCTTAGTTAATAAGGGTGCATTTGGTCCAAAACCTAGGGGCCAATCTATGAATACAACAAGCTTCTTATAAATCTTAGGATTTTTCTTCGACTCCTCAATATTCTTGCCCCTCTCTAGCTTAAGTCGAGTGAGGGCTTGAACTAGAGTCTCATCATCGAGAATCTTTGGATAAACCTCAATCTTGGTGTTTTCTTCCGATATGACTTTCTAGTTCGAGGTCCTTGTAGTCTTCCCTTTTTTTCATCCTAACTTAGACCTTCCCATATCTGCATTCAACCCAAGTTTGGTCAATTCTCAGGACAACACAATTTGTTCAAGGGTCAACTATCCCCTAGTCATGGCTATTGTGGACTCCAAAAGGCCTAGAGTTGAACCCTAAGCTCTGATACCAAATGTAATGACCCATTCTAATTATTACTTAATTTTATTATTTTAAATGACATTATGAATATTTAATTTTAAAAAGACATAACTAAACATCTATTTTCAATCATAGCAATACATATCTAATTAAAATGAGCCAAATATATATATATATATATTCAATTTCAATGTCAATTACAATATTCAAGTTGACTTGGCTCATAGGGCCACAAAGTCAATAAAATATATAAATTTTACATCAAGGTTACATCATAGACCATGATAGTCTTGAAAAAATCCAAGTTTCCTCTTGACGCTTTCCTCCACTAGTGGATGAGAACATGGTTGAAGTGCTTTACTGGTCAACCACAAAGCTTACGCTTCCCCAAAATTCTTCCAACTTGAAGAATACCCAACCCTACACGGAAAGTTTAGCAAGAGAACAATATAAAAGGTGGAATCCAATGTGTGCCAAACATCAACATGCATCTCTATCTATGATTTAGAAAAAAATGTAAGATCTATGCTAGGAATGGTAGAGAATGTTATCACAAAGTTCATACATGCATAATGGGCTAATTGCTTGGCCAAGCATAAAAATTAAGTTGCAACAACAAACAATAGGTTTTGGATAAAGAAAAAACCTATACTCTCTGAACTCCATTTAAGCACCCGTCCTGGAAGGTAACTTTCAACAACACAATTATCTCTTAGCAACTATCTACCCTTTAGCAGCATCTACCCTGAGGTACTCTAGTCTACTTAGGTGTTTCTATTCTATTCAAATAAGAGAATATTCTTTACACATGTATCTACAAAAAAGTAATTTACTACTTATTTCCTCAACTTAAATAAAATTAGAAAATTATTCAGATGGAATTGATCAATACATTATCCATTCATTTCATACACATGTCACATGATTACATTCAACATAATTTTTTATTCATTTAAGAAATAATTAAATAAGTAACAAAAGAAGGTATGTCGCAAGTATGTGTATGTACATAGACAAAGGTCTATGTGCATATGCATATATGTGCCAACTTAAGTTATCATTTTATGCATACAATCTGAAATAAAAACCATTATAATAGATTGCTTCCATTCAAAATAATTTTACAGAGTGACATATTGTTTGTTAGTAATACACGATATGAATTTTCCTTTCAAGAAATGAGAACATATCTCTTTGAATGGTTCTTACATACTAATATGTTGTTTATAGAAAAAAAAAGTTGTTTGTAGTATTTAAACAATGTTGTTTATAGAAAAACAAATGTTGTTTATAGCAAAATGATGTTGTTTGTACCAAACCAATACTTTTTGTAGCAAAACAATGTTTTTTGTAGTAAAACAATGTTGTTTATTGCAAAAAAAAATTGTTTATAGCAAAATGATGTTGTTTTATAGCAAAACAATGTTGTTTATAGCTAAATGATGTTGTTTGTAGCAAAACAATGTTGTTTGTAGCAAAACAATGTTGTTTGTAGCAAAACAATACTGTTTGTAGCAAAACAATAATGTTTGTAGCAAAACAATGTTGTTTATAGTAGAAAAAATGCTCTTTATAGAAAAACAATGTTGTATGTAGAAGTTTGCAATTTCAGTTTCAAGTTAACCAATGCTTCATTTATTCGAGTCTCATCTAGAGACCCAATCATGGTCAAAGATCTAAAATGACAACTTTTATTCTCATTTTTTTATTCAAAGCTCTATCATTCTGAGAACGGTTTTATATAAATATACATATAAAGAAAATAACCAAATGATTTTGATATTGTTTCTTGCAAGGTAATAAAACTCAAACGACATACTGGTCATTTAGCAATAGTAATATTTTACACATAAATTGGCATCAGTCTTATTTTTCCTCATGTTTTGAAGAACCCACATTCATTGATATAAACATATTTGTGGCATTGTCATTCTATGGAATGACCAACAATCGGTTGATTTTTGATTAATATTTAACAGTATCAAGGTTGTATCCTAAGCATGGAAATCCATGGCTTGGTTGAATTTGTTCAAAGGGGTGATCTGGATCTCGTTCATAGGGAAAAATAATTTTCCATAATTAACATGCAAACACAAGGAAATAACAATACTTCATTCTTCCATCGTCCTCTATAGACAAGTTGACATGAAACAATAATAACACTGTGACATAGTAAAAACACAACAACAAGGAATAATATCATTTTACAATAATGGAGTGACATAAGCCCCGCCATCACTTATTGTGAAGAGGCATCAAAATTATAGCAATGATACCCATTGATCCAAGATCGAAGGCAATAGTTCTTGCACCCATATGGTGCAGCTAACCGACAAGATTCTATCATAAAAAATATGGTATAACATAAGATTTCAGTGAAGGATTTGTTTCCTACCCTTAGAGGGGGTGATAACGATTTAAGAATCATTTCTTTCCTAATTCACAGGCTATCAGTTCCACCAATTAGTCATGTCAATGGCTAATAATTTCACATGCAAGAGATAATAAAAATTGGCGATAACATAAAACTCATAGAGTATAAATTTTTTAGCTTTCATGTTGTTAGTGAGGCATGCACAGAGCATGTACAACAAGGAATGGCCAACATGGCCTTTGCATACAATAGAAGATCTAATAAATTCAATCGAAAGAATTGCATATAGAGATCAATGAATAGGATTACTATGATTCAATAGAATCATTGAAAAAAAAACATACATTGCTTATGAATTGACTAAACTTGTAATGCAAACATTTTCAAAGTAATTACATCAAATACCTTTGTTTTTGTAGATTTTATCTTGATATTTTCCTCAGGAAATCGTTGAACTAGCCATTCTCCTCTAGTCTTGCCCAATGTTGTGTTACCAAAATGGTAGCTTCCTACTTTTTTTCCCATGCGCTCCACTAAAGAGTTGTTTCAAGTCATAATTTCAATTAATTTTTAGCTGCCCCATATAGAAATTTGAATATTTTTCCTTAAATCAGAATGCGGCCCACGATTCATAAGATCTCCCCCATGATATTATTTCAAATTCTATCAATATTATTGTGGTGATTTGGATTTCAAATTCAATATGTGTGTGTGTGTGTGTGTGTGTGTTTGTGTGTGTATATATGTGTGTGTGTATGTGTGTGTGTGTGTGTGTGTGTGTGTGTGTGTGTGTGTTTGTATATATATGTTTATATGTACATCATATCATTATTTAAATAAAAATAGATTTTTTTATTTATTTCAAACAATAATGTTTAAATGAAGGGGTTTTCTTATTCTTTAATAAATAATTCTTTTCAAAATGCATACATTCATTTATGTGCCAAGTCATGCTATCATTTTCTTTTAAATTCTCAAAACACAAGATCAAGATAGAAAATTAAATAAGAATTCACATGTATTTCATTTCATAAGTCTACCTTTTTAATCATCGAATCATTTCAAATATGATTAATATTCTCCTATATGAATTTAAAATGCAGTCATCATGCCATTTTGTGGCGTGTGCACCCAGATTTCATGAAGCTTATAGTTCAATCCAGCTAAATGATCCTACTTCAACCGTGTTCTCATCCTTTAACCTATTTTCCTATAACTGCACACACTTGCACTTACACAGTTCATCAATAACGTTCAATCATGATAAAATATAATATAGTTAAAATGATCACATGGTCAAAATATGGTCAACTTCTTTGAAACATTTCATAAATATCAAATTTTCATTCAACATATTGAATTTCCTTAATAATTCAATTTATCTTATTATAAATTAAATGCAATAAAAATTGGGTTATGACAAACTCTCAATTAGGAATCTATGAACTCAAAATTATCAAAACAAAATCTCTAATATCATGTTATAAATCTAAAATATATTGACAACCTAATGAACTTTATAAGAGAAAATCTAAGCTACATAAACTGGAAAAACATAAACAATACAAACAAGTGACTTTGAGAGATATGCAATGTTAGAATGATATAAATATATTAAGAGCTTCCAAGTTGCCAAATACAAGCTAGGTTTTGAGTTTATATAGAAATGAGATGGAGATGTAGGTGGAAAATTAACCAATAGGAAGTAACAACCAATATTAAATAAAGTGATGAAAATAGTAAATGCTCCACCCTTTAAGGATGGAGACACCTCATCACCTTATCTCCTAGTTATTAAATAATAAACTCACTTTATTATCCTAGTAAGAAAGCTTAATAAAAGTGTGAAAAATCTATGACTAAGAGAAAATAAATTAACCCGCTAAGAAAATAAAAACTTATACTAACAAATCGAAATCAATATATTTAAAGCTTATAAAGCTACGACATGTGACTTGTAGCATTGTAATAGGTATTCAATAAATTTTTGTATTCATCTTTCCACAATGTTATGGATGGCATGCATCCTAACCCCTCTCATTCACCAAAATATGATCCAATTACTATTCATTAACCCTAAATAACAATAAAACATGGCACTCGGTTTAGTTTCGTGAAGCAAGGAAACATGGATGCAAATTTTCTTAAAGAAGAAATTTATGTCTAAGGGAAAGGTAGATAAGTAAAAATTAAGGGTGGTTACAAAGGTTTACTCATAGGTAGAGGGAATATATTTTGGTGATATCATTTCTCTAGTTGCAAAACTTATATCCACTAGATTTATTTTATGTTTTGACACTAAATTTTTCCTTGAGTTGAGAAAATGGATGTGTAGAAAAATTTCTTACCTATAGATATGGATGATATCTACATGACATAACTAAATCACTACATGATAAATAATAAGGAGAAAATATTTTAAAGTTAAATAAATCTTTTTATGGTCTTAAAAAAACCTTGAATGTACTATCAAAAGTTTGATTCTCATGTTTTATGATTAGGATTTGTTAGGTCCAAATTAGATTAGTATGTTTATTATAATTAGGGTGGTGATTATTTTAATGTTCACTTTGTATGTGGGTGACATGTTGATTGGTAATAATAAGGATATAAAATCTTAGCTTTTATTATAGTTAACTATTACGGATTTGAGAACTTCTAATTTTATCTTTTGAATGAACATTAGAAGATCTTGATAGAGATAACATAAAACTTTGGTTAAGTCAAATGAAGTATGATGGATCTATTTTTTAGTGTTTCAACATTGATATTTGTAAACCAATGAGTATTCCTATTCATGTGGAAAGAAATATTTTAATTAAGTAGGGTCCTTCTTGTAAGGAAGCTAAGGTAATGGAACAACTTCCTACACTAATCTTGAGAGGAGAATAATGCAAAAAATTTATAGATCTTTATAATTACAAAAACTTAAATAAAAATAAACATAAATTTCATGCATACCATAACACAATGATTCATGTGGGGAAAACCCTTTCCAGAGAAAAACCCCACACTCCAAAAGATGCCCAATATATTATTCAGAAATCACAAAGATTGCAATATACTTGTAGATAAAGCTTCTCATAGGAGTATCATCAACCATAGATCCAAAGGCAATATGACTACTATCAAACTCTTAGAATACATCACAACACATAATTGTAATACAATTCCCTCATAAAATAAGGTTTCCTTCTAAAGAAAGTCAAGCTAATAAAATATCAATCATTAGATATGAAACATAATCATGAACGATCTAGATTTACAATAATAAAATACAAATAAAATTTTCCTTTTGAGGGCACTGCCCCCAAGCCCCCGTTGGGGTGCACTGCCCCCAGACCCACAATTAGGGGGATGATCCCTCAGGACCCCTTGTGAGGGAGAAGCACCCACACCCCCCATCGTCATTGGATAAATAGTACCTTATGTATCAATAATAACTTATGTAATTGCAAGGTTGAGAAAAATTTTCGCAATAAATCTCCCACTTGTCAAACACCTTGCAAATACAATGGGAGGGTGTATAAACATCATCTCTTAATTACTGGGGGCTGAAAGGCCTATAGTCTTTGAACACCATCTAAACTTCTTTATGCTCATAGGCTTAGTTATGAATCAACAACATTCATCAAAGTCACTACCTTAACCAACTTCACCCTACCATCTTTGACCATATATCTCTAACAAAATGATATTGTACATCAACGTGCTTGTTCTTGGCATGAAATTTTGGGTTCTTAGCTAGACATATCACACTCTAACTATTGTAATAAATTTTCATTGCACCTTGCTTAATTCCAATATCTAAACACAGTCTCTTAAGCCAAATGACTTATTTACAAGCATGAGTAGTTGTCATATACTCTGCTTTAGTAGTGGACGAAGCAACCACAACTTGTCACTTACTCATCCAACTGATGCATAACAAAATGAATTATACACATAAGCATTGGTGTATCTTCTACTATCAACATCACCTCCCAAGTATGAATCCACATAACCATGAATATCAAGGGAAATCTTGTTTTCAATCATATTACTATGATAACACAGGGAATAATTTAAGGTACGATGCAAATATCTAAAGACTCTTTTAACTACATCCCAATGAACTATACCAAGATTAGATATACATCTGGAAAGAACTCCCACTACTTTGGAAATGTCTAGTCTTATACAAACAATAACGTGCATCAAACTTCTAACTACACTTTGGTAAGGCACTCTGCTCATTTCTTCCATCTTTGATGGAGATGTTGGACAATTTGAAATAGATAACTTTATTCCATTTGAAATAGGAACACACAATGGTCTACAATAATGCTTATCAAACTTCTGTAAAATTGAATTGACATACTTACTTTGTCCAAGCCATAGTTTTCTATTCACTCTATCTCTTTTTATTTCCATCCCAAGAATGTGTTTAGCTACACCAAGATCTTTGATTTCAAATTTAGCAGCAAGCTGAGATTTCAGTTCTAAAATCATACATTTCCCTCTACCAATAAATAAAATATCAACAACATATAATGAAATGAACAAGAAATGATCACCATCACTTTTATAATAAACACAATGATTTGATTTAGAATGCTCAAATCCCAAACTCAACACATATGTATTATATTTTTGGTATCACATCTTAGGGCTTTTTTTTAAACCATACAAATATTTCTTCAATTTGCAAACTAATTTACTTTTACCTTTCACCATGTAGTGCTATAGCAGTATCATATAAATATCCTCCTCCAAGTCACCATGAAGGAAATCAGTTTTCACACCCATTTGCTCAACCTCTAAAGCATAAGGAGTAGTAACAAAAAGAAAAAATCTAATGGATGTCATTTTTTCAATAGGAGAAAATATTTCACCATAATCAACACCCTCAACTTGAGGGTAGCCTTTTGTAACTAACCTTGCTTTGTACTTCTCAATACCTCCATCTGAACCAATCTTTTTCTTAAACACCCATTTGCAACCAATAGGTTTTCATCCTTTAGGCAATGGTACAAGATCCTATATATCATTATTTTTCAAAGCTACCATTTCTTCATCCATAGCAATCTTCCAAGATTCTACATCATTCATACCTAATGCCTCTTCTACCGATCTTGGTTCATCCATGTTAGTATTCAAAGAAAACATATATCTCCAATCATCAGGTGGTTTTCTATGCCTTGTAGACCTATGAACAAGCTGAGTTGGAGGTTTTTCCTCCTCTTCTAAATATTTAGAGCTAGATGAGCTCTCCTCAACTTCTTGTCTATCCATGGGCCTCAATTCAACTTTCTTAGGTGTAGAAGCAAATTGAATCACATCTTCCTATTTACTTTGTTTTGGATGCAATGTAACAAAAGAAGGCTTAGTTTATCTAAAAATAACACTTGTAGTATGTATTACCTTTTGTGCAATAGGATCCCAAAGCTTGTATCGTTTCACATCATATTTGTCTCTGGACAATGAAGATACATTTCACAACATTGTTCTCCAACTTTGTTTGCTTCTCCTTTGACACATGTGCATATGCCTCACAACCAAAAATGCTAAGATGTATTAATGAAGGCTTATGGTCTTACCATGCCTTTATAGGTGTCTTATCAACAAGATTTGATGTTGGAGACCTATTAATCAGGTAACAAGTAGTGACAACAACTTCAGCCCAAAACATTTGCTCTAGACTAGTACCACTCAACATACTCCCAGCCTTCTTCATTAGTGTCTTGTTCATTATTTTTGCAACTCTATTCTACTATGGAGAATATAGAGTTTTCTTTTTTCTATGAATACCAAAATCTTTACATAATCTGTTAAAATTATTAGAGAAAAAATCATCATGATGCAGGAGCATACATGGCTACGTGCAATCCTCTCTTGGTTTGAAGGTTATAATTTTGTTTCAATTTTGAAATTTTGGTTTTGAGATAGATTATTTGGAGGGAAATAATGTTGGAATGATTAATTTCATTTATCCTTGTGTGAAGTGATCAAAAAGCATGAAAAGCATTGACAAGGTGAAAAAGCAGGGTAATAATGCAATTTTGATTTTCTAATTTTTAAACTCTTGAAAATGAATTCATAAGGTGTGGAAATTGAATAAAATAATTTTTTAAAATTCATTTCAAAAATCCCTAAAAAGTAGGGACTAGGCGAAGTGGATGCCAATGTTAGCCAATCTTGGATTTTGGCCTTTTCGGGTGAAAATGGTCAAACCAATTGTTGTTGGGAGTTATGATTTTGATTGGTTAGATTTTAATGTTTTTATTTTTAGCTTTTTGGTGGGAATTAATGGTGTATCTCAAAAGTAGTCATGATTTTTTGGAGAAGAAGGAAGACTGAATGTGAAAACATTCATGGAAATGGTGAAAAATCTTGAAAAGGAGGTCATTTTCTGAGTGGAGTTTTTGAAGAAAACAAGAAAAGTCATAGGAGAAGGTTTGGAATTCATGGAGGAGGTTGTTTTAAGGTTTTATTTCAAGCTTGGGACTGTTCTACCACAGCACATATCAATTCCAGATTGTAAGAGACTAATTTGAGAAGCTACAGGAGGATTCTAGGTGCTAGAGAATGCATTGTTTGGCATAAGCTCTCACTATTTGAGCTTCAAATCTTGTTGTGGTAATTGTTGCCTCTATTTTACCTACAGTTAAATCAGGCGAGATAATCAAATGTTAGATCTTCATAAGCCAGTGGGACATTCACATAGGGGAAAAGACTCTACATCTGTTGCTAGGTCACGGGGAACTCAGTGGGAGAAAACACCCTGGGATGATTTGACATGAAAATCATCCATGGAGAAAGTCAGAAAGACTCTCCTACTGTCTGGCCAACTAACTGTTTAATTTATTCCATCCTGAGCAGGTCGCTGAGACCTAGTCTCTGTCATGCTAAACGAGCCTACAGAGCCTATCGCTATAACAGAGAGGGTTCGGCATGACCTCTTACCATGTGGATTTCCTTGGCCGATAGGCCATTCAGTCACCATTTGGAAAGACTCTCGGTGACCACGGGCTTCGGGGAGACCTACAATGCTCGGTGAGAAGTCCCAACGAAGGTTTTATGTCTCGCCAACAACAGTGATCCTCGGTGTAACTACGGGACTTCGCCGAGATGTCCCACCGACATCAAATGTCTTATCGACTTCACACAAGTTCTCTTCGGCAGGAGTGTAAGGCTTCGGTGAAGGGTCACAGCGAAAGGGTTATGTCTTCCCCACCATGCACCGAACAGTCCTATCGACATAAGGAGATAGCTTCGCTAGAATGTCATACTGAAGTGGAGATGTCTCCCTGAAATGAAGTAGAGCTCGGCGAAGGGCGAAAATATTTGGCATGAGTCTCACCGAACATAGAGGTCTTCGGCAAAGATAAATAAAGTCGCCTAGAGGTCTTAGCGAAGACTTAAGTCTCACCAAAAGGAGGGATGGACCCTCACGAAGAAAAGAGTAGTTTGGCAGGACTCTTGCTGAAAACACGATGATGGCTCTTCGGGCAGAGAAAAGGGGTCTACAAGAGGTCTGGGCAATGATAACGGGTCTTGGCGACAAGCACAGGTTTTGGCAAGGATATTGAATTTGGTGTATGTCTTATTGAAAGATAAAGGAACCACCAAGGATAGAAGAAGGGCCTCGCCAAGGCTTGAGGCTTTCACAGTGATGTCTTGGCGACACAAGAGGACACGCCGACAGCAGGGGGTCTCGTTGGGTGTCTTTCCGAAGTAAAACGAAATATGTGTTCACCAAAGCTAAAGTGCCTTCGGCACAACCTCTTCCCAAAATAGGGTTGTCTAGCCAATAGAAGAAAAAGAGCCTGGCAGGATGACTTCTACAAACGTCAGCGAGGGTCTTCTCGACATGAGTCTCATCAATATAGCGACTGATTGTCGGAGTGATGTCCTACCGATATCATGTGGTATCAGCAACAGAGAGGGATCTCCACGTGACTATTCAACCCGCTGATCTCCTGGCGACTGTCTGGAGTCTCGCCGAAGGTTATATACTTTGGCATAGTCTCATGGGGTCTACAAGAGTCTCTCCGACATTGATATGTCTCACCGAAAACCAAAGGAGCTCGAGCCCGGAGGAGAAGAGTGGGCTCAGGGGGGGAAACAAAATGAGCTCGATGAGAGATCATCGCCAAGAGTCATACCAACTGTGTATGTGTTCGCCGAGAGATGGAGGGCTCGTTAGGAGGTCTTCCTGAACATATAATCTCTGGCCGACAATGATGGATGTACCAAATGAAAAGGATATCGGTGTGACTCAATGGTGCTCGTTGGGACTTCTAACTGAATCCATTTGTCTTGCCGATGGTTTTGGCGGTATCAACATGACTTCTAAAGCTGCAGAGACACTTGATCGCATCGGCAAGACACTTACAGTGTCTTGCCGAGATGCAATTCCATTCAAATGGATTTTTGACCAGCTGTAGGGCCCGCGTGGAGGTGCTCAACTAACCAAAGGGATCTAAGGCGAGCCATGGCAGTCTGATCAAAATGTGGAATGCCAACACAGGATGAATGCAACATGAATACAACATATATCTGTTCTGAGCTTGGGGGGAATTCAATGCGGCTCTTCAACAGGGGACTCAGTAGCTGGACACAATGGATTAGAAGAATTAATGCTACAAAAGATCAGGAGAAGGCTTCTCCAATAGCGGTTCTTCACACCGACACCAACAACAGGGACATGCAGGCTTCTGCAATTAATTCATAAAAATATTTGAGATAGATCTTTTCCTGAACTGGGATATTTTTGTATGCCCTAAGGGGCCGACGTATAGTTTGTATATAAGGCTTTTTTTTCCTTTTGTAAACAGTTTTGATTACACACTTGGAAGAGTTAGTGATTTTTTAATCAATCCTTTCTCAATCAATGTATGTTTTCCTGTAACTCAACTAGAATCCTGAATACAACACAGAGTTTACCTTGGAAGTTTGTGTTTATGTTTATATTGATTCTCATCTCTGTATCTTTCTTTTGAGCAATGCAAGTCTTTAACTGTGTTTTATAACTCTATGTTCATATGTTAAAGCTATGAAATTAATCTTTCCTTCCTGAGATCTGTATGTATGGGCCAAACCTATTAGGACTAAAGCATTAAGTCTGAAAGGAGTTGCTCTGAGAATAGCAATTAGGCTTTCAAGTGTATGTTCTTCCTGTGTTCATTTCATGATTTCTCATTAATATCGTGTATCACCATAGGTTTAGTTTCATTTTTATGTATCTCTTCCCTCTTTCCTCTCAAAGAAACAATAGTTTAGGTGATACCCAAAGGAATTCGGCCTTCTCCGAAGGTTCATTTCAGCTATAGGTGATCCATGGCCTTGAAATTATCCCATGTTGCTCTAGAATGCTCAGTTTTTATAAAACTTTGCACAGGGTGCAATTCTAGGTGACAACAGTTTTTGGCATGCCCGGTGGGATAGGAATTTGTTTTAACTACTGGTTTGGTATGCAGCCAGTGAATTATCAGGCTTTATAGAAGTCCTTTGCCATACTTGGCAACTCCACAAAGAGGAAGAACTCTAGAAATCAACGCCTTCTACAGTTTATGAGAAAATTTTAGACAAGAGGCAGCTCAGGTCCCTTCGAATATTTGCAACTGTCACCACTGAGAAGAAAAGGTAGAGCAACAGAAAGGAGAGGAACAACAGTTATCTATTCTAGAAGAACTCAGTCTACTCCATCTGTGAGATCACATATCGTTGTCTCATCCTTGGCTTCATCTAGGGTACCAATAAATCAACCATAGCCACCTCCAATGGCCGCCCCAAGGAATCAACCCTTCATTACTTTTAATGGAGGGAGCCCCTTGAATTTGACACAGCATAATGACATCCCAATGGCAGCCCTTAAGAGCCTACCAACTTTCACGGGAGAAGACCAGACTACCCCGATTGAACATATGAGAGATGTGGCCTCGTTATGTGGAGTCCATCACATAACTCAAGAGGATGTTGCAGTAAGATTACTAGCTGCTTCACTGAAAGGAAGAGTTGTGCAGTTGTATAGGAGCCTACCAGTCAGTTCAATTGCAACATGGGACGAATTTGGAGATAAGCTTCATAAGCAATTCCAAGACAGGTCTGACAACTTGTCCCTATTGTAGCAATTGACCACAATAAAGAGGGCTCCACAAGAGCAGATGAATGAATTCAACTTCAAATTTCAAAGAAATTGGGATAGAATCCCTGCAACGATGAGACCACCTCCAGAGTACGCATTCCTATACTTTTTGAGAGCTATAAACAATGATATAGCTGTCATGATACAGTCAATGGGAGGAGTATCTCTACCGGATGCCTTTGAAATAGCTATTAGAGCTGAAAACAACTTAATACAAGTTGGTAAGCTTGCTCCCAGGCCACCAATGCCAATATTTCTAGAAATTCATACAAACATCCCTTTGCAAATGCCTCCTTTCACACCTCTACCAGCTGTACCAACGCTACCAACTATTGTTCCAACCATTGACAAGTAGGAAAGTGTTGCTTCAAGCTCATCAAATGAATTACAAGAGATCAAAAGTCTTTTATAGACTTTTGGTAACAAGTTGGTGAACTTGGAAAAGCAACAGGCCTATTCCAGGCCTTATCAACAGCAAAATTAGACCCCAAGTCAGCCCTTTCAAGGTCAATAATAGCAATTCCAAGGAAATAGATAGTAGTATCAGGGCCCAAGACAGAGTGTGAACACAAGGCCTTTTCAGGCCTATGCTCCAGCACCTGTTAGTGCAATAAGGGACTTGGTTCCCACTCAAAACAATTTAGCAGCTGATTATGAGTGGTGCTACCCCTTGTAACCAGCCTCATAATCAAGCCACTTGTTCAAACAAACTCATCAATCAAGCACTGATGGTACAAAATGCCTCAAGCTCACAACAGCATGCACCTAACGAGTCATCTCCACAACACCAAGATCAGTTTGCAAATAATGCTACTCTAGTAAACTGGCAGGGTGAAGAGTTATGTGGGTTGAATGAAGATAGCTCTCTAATTGTAGCTAACACCAGGGAAAAGAAGAGAGCATTTGAGCTTGACCAAGTAGCTGATAGAGGAAAGGCGGCAGTTGTGGAACCATCTACCTCTCAAGTGACTGGTGATTTGCAAGGAAATCAGCAACTCCCAACAAGGGAGCAGCCACGCTTATAAGCTGATCATGCTGGCGTAAAGGTACACAATAAAAATCCAATTGTACCCTTTAATATTCTTGATAGTATGAAAAGGACAAATGTAACCATTTCTATGCAGGATTCTTTAGTCATCCCTGGTCAAAAGGATATGTTACAATCAGCACTATCAAGTTTGAAAATGTATGATAAAGTTGAGCCCCTAATAGGTTAGGTTAGAGCCATGTTAACAAATGATTCTCAGAGAAATGATCAGCAACCTTGCATAGAGAATGAAAAATGAGTTAAACCACCTCCTTTCTATGTGTCAGTAATTATCGGTGATAAATTAGTCCATAGCTGTATGGTAGATAGCGGAGCTAGCAGCTCTATCATGCCAAAACAGATTGCTGACAAACTTGGACTAAAATACCAGCCTTTAGAGAAGGGAGTGATTCAATTGGATGGTACTTCAGTTAATACCTTGGGGATCATCAAGGATTTAAATCTCACCCTCCATGCTTGTCCAAAATTTTTAGTCCCTCAAGACATATGTGTCATAGACCTTCCACCTTTCTTTTCCTTGTGTTTATCTAGAGACTTTACAGCCAAGATAGGTGGTTATGTATTAGCCAATTGGTCACATATGCTATTTCGAACAAGATATGGGACTAAGGTTACCATCAAGTCTGAGAGTTTGGCTAAAGATCACATTGAGCCATACAACCCAAGTCCCCTTAATGTTGTTCCTACTGCTGTAGACACAAATTGTGTCATTCTTTCTGACAATGAACTAGCTGCTACTCAAGAACTCCAATTAGAAGTTGTTCCTGATGTGCTGCTGCATGAATGGGCGGTTGAAAATGTATCAGACAGTCCTATAGACCTCATTCAAGATGTTGGTATGGGCAACTATGTCATTCTTGAGCCTGATACAGAGATTCCAAACTTGGAGAAGGAGGTAGATCGATTGTTGCAACCGCTTAATGGACTTTGGGAGATGTATTTTGATTGTTCCAGAAGTAAGAATGGGGCAAGAGGAGGTGCAATGTTAATTTCTCCACAAGGTGATAGATACTATGATGCTTTCCATTTTTCTTTTGCATGCTCTAATAATACTGTTGAATATGAGGGTGTTGTTCAAGGCCTAGAGTGGGAAAGGAAGAGAGGAATAACCAACATGAAAGTCCATGGGGATAGCGAATTAATTGTTAATTAAGGGGCCTGAATGTTGCTAAAAATGACACATTAAAGTCTTATAAAAACAAAGTGTGGAACATGCTCAAAGATTTTGATGCCTTTAACTTAGTGTATATCCCAAGAAATCAGAATGAGCATGCTAACAAGATCGCAACCATTGGAGCACAATTTGATATTCCAAATGACATCAGAAAAGAGAAGGTGCACCAATATGTGAAGGTTGTAGTCAGACCCTCAATTCCTGACAACAACATTCACTGGCAAGTCTTTGACAGTGATGAGCATATCCTTTCCTTCTTGCTTGAGGAAGATCAGTTCTCCATGGTGAATCAAGCAAAGCTCAAGTAGTAGTATGGTGATCAGGTCATACATCTAAAGACAAAAAAATTGCCCAAAGGCCTTGTTACCTTAGAGTCAATTTTTAGTACTGATGATTAGCTTAAAAAGGGTAGAGTTGGCTTGCAAATCAAAGAAGAACACTATGAGGAGCTAGAGATTTTCAAAGGTAAACTTCTTAGGATAGGAAAACTTTGTTCACCTGAAGATAGACAAGCTTTTGTTGCTTTATGCCAAGAGTTTCATGATGTTTTTGCTTGGGAGTATTCAGATTTGAAAGGATTTGATCCCCATATTGCTCAACATACAATTGAATTAGAACCTAACACCAAGCCAGTAAGGTAGAAACAAAGGCCCTTGAATCCTAAACTTGAGCCCCTAATGATTAAGGAGCTGACTAAACTAGTTGAGGGGGGTATTGTCTTCCCTGTCAAGCACACTTCATGGGTTTCTAATCTTGTACCCGTTAGAAAGAAAAGTGGTGAGATAAGGCTCTGTGTAGACTTCAGGGATCTTAATCGATCCTCTCTAAAAGACCACTACCCACTGCCCTCCATGGAATGAATCTTGCAAGAGGTTGCTGGTTTTGAAAGATTTTCCCTACTAGAAGGTTTTTCAGGATATAACCAGGTGTTGGTTAAAGAGGAAGATCAGTTTAAGACTACTTTTACCACTAAATGGGGCACCATGGCATACAAAAGGATGCCTTTTGGTTTGTCCAATGTTGGTGCCATGTTTCAAAGAGCCATGGACATGGCATTTCAATTTGATCAACAAGATTATACAGATTTACCTAGACGACATCACAGTTTATTCTAAGAATGCTGATGAACATCTGTTACATCTTAGGCAAGTGTTTGAAAAATGTAGAGAGTCCAGTATCTCCCTCAATCCAAAGAAGAGTATCTTTGTTGTCCACAAAGGGAAACTGTTAGGACACATAGTTTCAAAGCAGGGAATCACTATTGACCCTAAAAGAGTCGGGGCCATACTTGAGTTGCCACTGCCTAATCACAAGAAGGGCCTACAGAGCTTTCTAGGACAGATCAACTTTCTAAGAAGATTCATTCTGGACGTGGAAAACCTGCTACAACCTCTAACAACCATGTTAAAGAAAAATGCAGTCTTCAGTTGGAAAAAGGAGGCAAAGCATAGTTTTCGAGAAATTAAGGAGGCATTAGCATCTGCCCTGACATTGGTAAACCTAGACTTCTCTAAAGACTTATTTTTATATGCTTTTGGAAGTAGTGGTGCAATCTTTGCTATGTTGGTTCAAAAGAATAGCAACAATTTGGAGCAACCCATAGCCTTCTTTAGCCAAATACTTGTTGATTACGAAGAAAGGTGTACATTTGTTGAAAAGCATGTTCTCTTTGTGATTAGAAGTCTGAATAAATTTAAACATTTGATTTCAAACAATAAGGTTCATATTTTGGTTGCACACTCAAGTGTGAAAGAATTTCTGTTGAATAAGGATCTGAATGAAAAAAGAGCAGGGTGGATCACTAAGGTCATGGAGTAAGATGTAGATATTAGCATCACCAAACTAGTTAGAGGTAAAGGTCTTTGTGAACAGCTTGCTTCAGGGTCAAGCAGTGAAAGTGAACTAGAAAAGGATGTTGTGCTTGCCAATACAAATGAGCCTCCGAATGCTCAAGATGATGTGCCCATGGGGATAACTAATTGGGTCCAAGATATGACCCAATTTCTACAAACTGGTCAATGCCCATTAGGTCTAAACATAGCTAAAAGAAGATACTTTAGACTGCAATCCATACCATATGTGTTGATGGACAATGTTCTTTTTAAAAAGGATCTGAATGGTGTCCTATTAAGATGCATTCACAGTGACCAAATTGAAAAAGTGCTTCATGAGTTTCATGACAGAGCTGCAGGAGGTCACTTTGCTCCCAAAACTACTGCCTAGAAGGTCATGAGAGCTAGTTACTACTGGCCTAGCTTGTTCAAGGATGCATATGCCTGGTCAAGAAAGTGCATCAAATGTGCTCTATTTTCGGGAAAGGAAAATCTTCCCGCTATGCCCCTGCATCCAATTCAAGTAGAGCAACCCTTCATGAGATGGGGCATTGATTTTATTGGACCAATAAATCCACCTTCCAGTTTTGGTCACAAATGGGTTCTTATAGCCACTGACTATTTTACAAGGTAGACATAAGTGGTTGCATTAAGGGAAGCAAAAGATTCCTCAGTGTTGAACTTCTATGAAGATATAGTCACCAAGTTTGGAGTGCCTGACTCCATCATATCTAATAATGCCCTTGCATTCATGGGTCTAAGGGTAACCGACTGGGCCGTTAAGCATGGAATTCATTCGAGCACATCTTCAAATTATTACCCTCAAGGTAATGGCCTAGCTGAGAGCACGAATAAGAACCTCATCAGAATTACTAAAAGAACCATAGAGGACAACCAAAGGACCTGGCCCAGTAGTTTAAAGAATGCAATTTGGGCATATAGAGTGACCCCTAAGAGGTATGTTGGTAACTCGCCATATATGTCGGTCTATGGCAAAGAGGAAAGATTGCCACTATCAGTGGAGCTTCCAGCTCTTGATATTGTTCGCCAGTTGGAGATGCTTGAGGGACAGGACCCAATGTATGTAAGGTATGCAGAGCTCATGGAGCTCAAAGAATCGAGGGACAGAGCAATGAAAACTTTGGAGGATCATCAGCTCCAGACCAAGAAGACTTTTGATAAGAAGGCTACATGAAAGTTTTTTAAGGATACCTTGTGTTCAAATGGGATGTTCTGAAAAGCAGACCAGGCCATCACACCAAGTTTGACAATATGTGGACTGGTCCATTTATTATCATAGGTTGTAAAGAGCACAATGCATATCAACTAGCTACAATAGAATGTGAAGTGCTTCCTATCCCAGTCAATGGGATACACCTTAAGCCCTGTTTTCAAATCTGACAGGTCTATCTATTGTATATAATAGTTTTAGGCTTTATGTTTTCCATAAGTGTTGTTTCAGCACAGTATATATTTCTCTTTTAAGTTTTCCCTATCTTGCCGTTTTGGCAACCTGTTGTGTCCTATAAATCTCATAAGGTCAAGGCCTTGTGCAAGACTGATGTTTTAATTGTTCTCTAAGTTTTCTAACGACTCCATGCCCAATGGATAAGCCTAGTCACTGGTTCTCATGTTTAGCAGGCAAAAATCCCACAAAGGTCACCAGAATTGTTGCCTCTATTTTACCTACAGTTAAATCAGGCGAGATAATCAAATGTTAGATCTTCATAGGCCAGTGGGACATTCACGCAGGGGAAAAGACTCTACATCTGTTGCTAGGTCACGGGGAACTCAGTGGGAGAAGACACCCTGGGATGATTCGGCATGAAAATCATCCAAGGAGAAAGTTGGCAAGACTCTCCTACTGTCTGGTCGACTGACTGTTTGATTTATTCCATCCTGAGTAGGTTGCTGAGACCTAGTCTTTGTCATGTCGAACGAGCCTACAGAGCCTATCGCTATAATAGAGAGGGTTCGGCATGACCTCTTACTGTGTGGATTTCCTTGGCCGATAGGCCATTTAGTCGCCATTTGGTGAGACTCTTGGCGGCCACGGGCATCGAGGAGACCTACAACGCTCGATGAGAAGTCCCAGTGAAGGTTTGATGTCTCGTCGACAACAGTGATCCTCGGTGTAACTACGGGACTTCGCCGGGATGTCCCGCCGACATCAAATGTCTTACCGACTTCACACAAGTTCTCTTCAACAGGATTGTAAGGCTTCAGTGAAGGGTCACAATGAAAGGGTTATGTCTTCCCCATTGTGCACCAAAGGGTCCTATCGGCATAAGGAGATAGCTTCGCTAGAATGTCATACCGAAGTGGAGATGTCTCCTCGAAACGAAGCAGAGCTCGGCGAAGGGTGAAAATATTCAGCATGAGTCTCACCGAACATAGAGGTCTTCAGCAAAGATAAATAAAGTCACCCAGAGGTCTTAGCGAAGACTTAAGTCTCGCCGAAAGGAGGGATGGACCCTCACAAAGACAAGAGCAGTTCAGCAGGACTCTTGCCGAAAACACGACAATGGCTCTTCGGGCAGAGAAAAGGGGTCTACAAGAGATTTGGGTGATGATAATGGGTCTTGGTGACAAGCACAGGTTTCGGCAAGGATATTGACTTTGGTGTATGTATTTCCGAAAGATAAAGGAACCACCGAGGATAGAAGAAGGGCTGTACCAAGGCTTGATGCTTTCGTAGTGATGTCTCAGCGACACAAGAGGACACGCTGACAGCAGGGGGTCTTGCTGGGTGTCTTTCCAAAGTAAAATGAAATATGTTTTCACCAAAGCTAAAGTGCCTTTAGCACAACCTCTTCCTGAAACAGGGATGTCTGGCCAATAGAAGAAAAAGAGCCCGGCGGGATGACTTCTACAGACGTCAGCGAGGGTCTTCCTGACATGAGTTTCATCGATATAGTGACTAATTGTCGGAGTCATGTCCTACCGATATCACGTGGTCTCAGCGACAGAGAGGGATCTCCATGTGACTAGTCAACCCGCTGATCTCTTGGTGACTATCTGGAGTCTCGCCGAAGGTTATATACTTCGGCATAGTCTCATGGGGTCTACAAGAGCTCTCTTCGACATTGATATGTCTCACCGAAAGCCAAAGGAGCTCAAGCCCAGAGGAGAAGAGTGGGATCAGGGGGGAAAACAAAATGAGCTCGACGAGAGGTCATCGCCAAGAGTCATACCGACTGCGTATGTGTTCGTCGAGAGATGGAGGGCTCATTAGCAGGTCTTCCCGAACATATAATCTCTGGCTGACAGTAATGGATGTACCAAATGAAAAGGATATCAATGCGAATCAATGGTGCTCGCTGGGACTTCTAACCGAATCTGTTTGTCTTGCCGATGTTTTTAGCGACATCAACATGACTTCTAAAGCTACAGAGACACTTGATCGCATCGGCAAGACACTTAAAGTGTCTTGCCAAGATGCAATTCCATTCAAAGGGATTTTTGACCAGTTGCAGAGCCCGAGTGGAGGTGCTCGACTAACCAGAGGGATCTAAGGCGAGCCATGGTAGTCTGATTAAAATGTGGAATGCCAACGTAGGATGAATGCAACATGAATACAACATATATTTGTTCTGAGCTCGGGGGGAATTCAATGCGGCTCTTCAACAGTGGACTCAGTAGTTGGACACAATGGATCGGAAGAATTAATGCTACAAAAGATTAGGAGAAGGCTTCTCCAAGAGCGGTTCTTCACACCGACACCAACAACAGGAACACGCAGGCTTCTGCAATTAATTCATAAAAAGATCTAAGATAGATCTTTTCCTGAACTAGGATATTTTTGTATGCCCTAAGGGGCCGACGTATAGTCTATATATAAGGCATTTTTTGCCTTTTTGTAAACAGTTCTGATTACACACTTGGAAGAGTTAGTGATTTTTTAATCAATCCTTTCTCAATCAATGTATGTTTTCCTATAACTCAACTAGAATCCTGAATACAACACATAGTTTACCTTGGAAGTTTGTGTTTATGTTTATATTGATTATCATCTTTGTATCTTTCTTTTGAGTAATGCAAGTCTTTAACTGTGTTTTATAACTCTATGTTCATATCTTAGAGCTGTGAAATTAATCTTTCCTTCCTAAGATTTGTATGTGTGGGCCAAACCTATTAGGACTAAAGCATTAAGTCTGAAAGGAGTTTCTCTGAGAATAGCAATTAGGCTTTCAAGTGTATGTTCTTCCTGTGTTCATTTCATGATTTCCCATTAATACGGTGTATCACCGTAGGTTTAGTTTCATTTTTATGTATCTCTTCCCTCTTTCCTCTCAAAGAAACAATAGTTTAGGTGATACCCAAAGGAATCCGGCCTTCTCCAGAGGTTCATTTCAGCTATAGGTGACTCACAGCCTCTAAATGATCCCATGTTGCTCTAGAATGCTCAATTTTTGTAAAACTTTGCACAGGGTGCAATTCTAGGTGACAACAGTAATTTCATGGAATTTTAATGAATGAATTTTATTTTTAGCTGTTGTTATCAGTCCCTCTTGACTTATTTATTGATGTAATCCATCATTCCATTTTTTGCAAATAAGAGTGCATATGTGCAGATCCAAATTTCTGAATTTTAGAGCATTGTTGCCAATTGTTTGAATACATGTTTTTGGGGATTTTAAAATGGTTTTAAGGTAGTTTTTGAAGGTTTTTTCAGCCCTTACATTAGTGGTATCAAAGCTATAATATTATGATTTTGTAGGAAGATTCCCTGAAAGGAGGTAGTTTGCACCAGGATTGAGATTGTGGGTATTTCAAAAAACATATGGAAGAGGAGCCCAATGTGGTAGGGGCAGAGCTAGAGAAAGAATGGAAAAAATTTTCCACGGAGATGACTTTAGATCCTTGAGAAGGAAAGTGGAGACACTCCAAGAAGATATAAGAAGAGGGTTTGCACAAAGAAGAGAACCAGAGAGATGAAGAAGAAGAAGCCTCAGAGAATGCCAGCTTGACAAGTGGGCAAAGAGATGTAGCTGCAGCAATTGAAAATGACCCATTGCTAAGAGCCATTTAAAAGATTGGAAAGAGGAAAAATATTGATGTTCCTACATTCAATGGAAATTTTAATCCAAAGGAGTTGATAGATTGGATTAATGATATGGAGGAGTATTTTGAATTTGAGGAAATCTTGGATCCTAATAGAGTAAGGTTTGAAAAAACCAGATTAAAGGGTCATGCTTCCATTTGGTGGAGAGAGATTCAGATGGAAAGAGGAAGAAATGGGAAGGATAAAATAACAAAATGGGACAAAATTATTGAGAAAATGAAAATAAAATTCATTCCAATAGACTATGAGCTAGATTTGCTCAAGAAGATGCAAGCATTGAAGCAAGGAACAAAGATAGTAAATGAATACACTGAATATTTTCATTGGATTTTCATTAGAATGGGACATGATGAAGCAACTAAGGACAAGGTTGCAAGGTACATTAATTTTTTGAGGTCAAGCATTCAAGAAGATATGACCTTGGTGAGAGTTTTGACAATGGAAGATGCATATCAAATTGCCTTGAAGATTGAAGAAAGAATGAACAAGAGATTTGAAAATAAGCAAAGAGGAATGATAAAAATAGTGTGAGCATTATTAGGACAAAAATTAGAATGGAGACACTAAGGATAGCAAGGAAGAAAGAGGGGAGAGTTCAAATCAGACCCATGATCAAGGTTTCAAGGGAAGAGGAAGATCAGGTAGAGAATTTGGAAGAGGAAATTATAAATTAACTTGTTTCAAGTGTGGAGAAGAGGATCACAAATCATATGAGTGTCCTCATGAAGAAAGACCAAGAAGAAGATTAGAACATTAGAATAGGGCAGCAAATGTGAATATAGAAGATGCAGGATCATCACATTCAGAAGAAGCAAAAGATGGTGAAACTTTAATGGCTAGGGGAACACTGTCAAATGAAGATGATAAATCCATTCAAAAGAGGAGTTTGTTTAGGAAAAGATGCAAGTGTGAAGGAAAGGAATGCAATGCCATTATTGATAGTGGAAGCACATAGAATTTAGTGTCTAATGAAATGGTAAGAAAATTACAGCTAGAAAGGAAGAAGCACCCAAATCCATATCAGATAGCATGGGTACAAGATGACAAGAAGCTTTTGATCAGCAAACAATGTGAGGTAAAATTTAAGATAGGAGGCTATTATAATGAAGTTTTATGTGATATTGTCTCAATGGATGCTTGTCATATTCTTCTAGGAAGACCTTGGCAGTTTGACAAAAAGGTGATGCATGATGGTTATGCCAACACATACACATTGATGAAGGATGAAGTGAAACACAAATTGAAGCCATTGAAAGAAAAAAATGGGTAAGGTTTGCGGCAATGCAAGGTATTTTTTGGTTGATGAAATCAAACTTTTAGATGGTTTGAATCATGAATATATTGTCTTTGATAATACTAAATGTGAAGAAGATGAGAAAGGTGAATTGTTGACTCTGATTGAGGAAAAGATCTGAAGTGGAATGAAGGTAGTAGCAGAGGGTAAGGTAAAATCTGATTTATTTGTTTCCATTGATGAGAAAGAGAGTGAAGGTATAGATAATTTTGTTGCAACAAAAATAAATTTTAATAAAGTTGGATTGAAAGAGTGCAGTGAAAAGGTTAATGAAGAGTTTTCCAAGAAATCCTTGCTTGACAATGGTGGAGGTGAATTTTTTTTATTACTAATCATGATTCCTTGTCAAGTAATATGGAAATTAAGTCTTTGATGATAGTAATAACACTATTTTGAGTGAAGGAAGACAAGTTGCAAAAATATCATGCCTTTCAGAAGGTGTTGAAATAGTGGAATTTCATGAAGGAAACATAGTTGGAGGTGGAAAAGGTGGGACAGCAAATGAAATAAACAAATACATTTTTTTTTAAGAAGGAGAAGGTATAATTTTAATTGTTAGTTCTAATTTTGATGAAGTATATTGGTGGGACAATAGATTTGATGCTTTGAATCACATGATGGGTAGTAGAAGAAGGATGAAGCATGGTAATGTTGTAAGTTTGTAGAAAGTGGTGCATAGAAATATTTCAATGGACAAGTAAATGAGGTGGATCCAAGATAGACATAAGGTCTACAAATTTTTCTAAATGAAAATAATGAAACATTTCTTTCTACAGTGTGTGTCTAATGCAAGAGCATCCATGGCTACATGCAATCCTGTATTGGTTTTAAGGTTAAAATTTTGTTTCAATTTTGAAATTTTGATTTTGAGATGGATTATTTGGTGGGAAATAATGTTGGAATGATTAATTTAATTTATCCTTGTGTGAAGTGATCAAAAAGCATGAAAATCATTAACAAGGTGAAAAAGCTGGGTAATAATGCAATTTTTATTTTCCAATTTTTAAACTCTTAAAAATGAATTCATAAGGTGTGGAAATTGAATAAAATAATGTTTTAAAATTCATTTCAAAAATCCCTAAAAAGTAGGGACTAGGGGAAGTGGATGCCAAGGTTAGCCAATCTTGGATTTTGGCCTTTTCGGGTGAAATTGGTCAAACTAATGGTTGTTGGGAGTTATGATTTTGATTGGTTGGATTTTTATTTTTTTATTTTTAGTTTCTTGGTGGGAATTAATGGTGTAGCTCAGAAGTAGTCATGATTTTTTGGAGAAGAAGGAAAAATGAATGTGAAAACATTCATGGAAATGGTGAAAAATCTTGAAAAGGAGGTCATTTTTTGAGTGGAGTTTTTGAAGAAAATAAGAAAAGTCATAGAAGGTGTGGCATTCATGGAGGAGGTTGTTTGAGGTTTTATTTTAGGTTTGGGACTATTCTACCATAGCCCATATCAATTCCAGATTGTAAGAGGCAAATTTGAAAAGCTACAGGAGGATTCTAGGTGTTGGAGAATGCATTGATTGGCATAAGCTCTCACTATTTGAGCTTGAAACCTTGTTGTGGTAATTTCATGAAATTTTAATGAATGAATTTAATTTTTAGCTATTGTTATAATTCCCTCTCTACTGATTTATTGATGTAATCCATCATTCATTTTTTTTGCAAATAAGAGTGCATATGTGCAGATCCGAATTTCTGAATTTTAGAGCATTGTTGCCAATTGTTTGAATAAATTTTTGTGGGGATTTTCAAATGGTTTTAAGGTAGTTTTGAAGGTTGTTGCAGCCCTTAAATTACATCACCATTATTAGTCCTCAAAAAATTTAATTTATTTCCAGTTTGTAGCTCAACCATTGCTTTAAATTCTTTAAATCGACTAAAAACCTTAGATTTACTCTTTAAAAAGTAATCCTTCTACTATAATCATCAATAAATGAAACATAGTATGTGGATTTATCAATTGAAGGAACATCTACAAGGCCAAATAAATCAAAATGAATAAGATCCAATACACCATAATATTTATGAGAAATCGAGTAAAAATAAACATGGTTTTATTTTCCATAAATGCAATGCTCACAAAAATTAAATTCAAGATTACAATCAGATAACCCTTTAAGAAGGTTTTCATTTTTCAAGGTCTTTATACCCTTTTCTCCAATGTGTCCAAGTTTGTGGTGCTATAACATAGTTGTTCTGAATGTCCATGTTAGACCTACACAAAAACAACAAACAATCATACAATTAGATCATTATGCAAGTTAAATCAACATTCCACATAGAATTCATTTGGAATGCACAAAATAAGAAATAGAAATGAAGAAAAAAAATGAAAACTATCAAATCCTATCTAATGCAAGCAAACTCTCAATCCCATGGGGTAATTTGTGTCATTTTGACCTGGAAAATGGCCCTTTCCCAATCCCTTTTAAGCTTGGTGGTGACTTGATAAAGATTTGGTGCTCCTTGGTTCAATTCCTGCATAACCTAGCATTGAAAATGAAAAAATGGATGAAGAAAACAAATGAAAACTATCAAATCCTATCTAATGTTAGCAAACTCTCAATCCCATTGGGGAATTTGTGTCATTTTGATGTGGAAAATGGCCCTCTCCCAATCCCTTGTAAGTTTGGTGGTGATTTGATAAAGATTTGGTGCTCCTTGGTTGAATTCCTACATAACCTAGCTATAAAAATGAAAAAATGGATGAACAATGGATGAAGAAAACAAATGAAAACTATCAAATCCTATCTAATGCAAGCAAACTCTCAATCCCATGGGGCATTTTTTGTCATTTTGATGTGGAAAATGGCCCTTTCCCAATCCCTTGTAAGCTTGGTGGTGATTTTATGAAGATTTGGTGCTCCTTGGTTGAATTCCTACATAACCTAGCTATGAAAACGAAAAATGGATGAACAATGGATGAGCAAATTCAAAATTTGAAGATAATGTCTTTGCATGAAGTTGTGGATCCAAAATCCAAATGAGAGACTCTTATTTATAGATGAGAGTGATAGAGAATGAGGCAAAAGGGATGAATGTTGTACCAAACACCAACCAATGACCAAGTACCACTTGTCAACATGTGAGTGGACAAAGGTGGAGCATATTTTGGTCATTGTGCAATTAAATGCAATTAGGTAGAAATTCAAAATGGATGAAATGACATGTTAGAGGGAGGAGAAAATGAAGTTAATGCCACTTGGATCAAGGAAAAAGGACATGTAAGAGGTTTAAATGCCTTGTTGCATGTACAAACCCTTTTGGAGGGATTTTTCAAATTTGGAGAATATTCCAACATTGATTTATTTTTTAAAGTAATTGAGGATTGAATACATCAATTGAAATTATTTTCATGAGCAAGTTGCAAAATCTAGAGGATTTAGGTGATTAAGATTAAGATTAATCAATATTTGATTAAGTTTAAAATGAGATTAGTTGATTTCACCATTTTGATTTAGGTTTTTGGATTAATTTAAATCAAAATGAGAGGAATATGATGTAGACTTAATTAAATAAAGATTTTGATTTATTTAATTAAAAGGAGATGATGTTAGATTAAATTAAATAAATATTGATTTATTTAATTTAATAGAATGACTTTAGAGATTAATTAAATAAAGTGAATTATTTAATTAAAGGGAGACTATAGTATTAATTAAATTAAATAATCTATTTAATCAACAAATGATGACCTAATCAGATAAAAAATGATTTATTTAATTAAGAGATAAAATGTGTTGGATTTAATCAAATACGGATTATTCAATTAAACGATTCACAAAAGAGATGATTCAGGATGAAGCGGTGTTAGTAAAATTAGGATCAAGTGTATAGGATCAATTGTTACATTTTCCATGTCTACATTTTTCCCCTCTTTGAAGCAATGTACTTGCTATGTTGGTTCAAAGAATAACCTCGCGATCAAAATTCAAAAAAAAATTAAATTTTTAAATGCCCCATTGCTACCCCACAAGAAGAAACATGCTGATATACTGCCCCCTCGAGAGATCAAATGAAAAATTTGATTTTTTGGGATATCTCGTGAAAAAGGAGGACAAGGTGCCCAACAGGTCCAGAAAGGCTCAAGATGCCAAAAACGTGCAAAAACACAAAAAAATGATGCAAAACGACCCTCGGTTGGGAAAAAACGGGCTCGAGGGTCCAAAACCCTAGCTAGATGGCTAAACAGGGTCAAAAATCCCTAACTTTCAAGCTTAAATAGGCCTCAAGGGGCCACTTCCACTTCATTTGCACACCTAGCCTTAGAAATTCTTGCGATTTGAGCTTTGAGGACTAATCGAGATGGTGCAATGTGTGCTTCCATGACACATTTTTGAGCATGTGTGAGTGTACCAGAGGCTTCCCGGCACTGGACCAATAGTATGTCATCTTGTCCTGACCTTTTTTTTCAATTTTTGAGTGCATTAATTAGGGTCTAGAGGTCAACAAAGTCAAGCGATGTTGTTTAGTGCCACTGAAAACCTTAAATTGGCACCACACAAGCCTAAAATGCACCGCTGATGAGAGTTGCATCACGGTGGTGCAGTTTAGAATTTAGGGTTTAGGGGTCAAAGTCCACTACATTTGTAAATTGTGCAGCGGTGATTCAATTTGAAATGTAGGTTGAGGGGTAAAATTGAAATGCTATCAAATTGTGCCATGGTGGTAGATTTTGGAACTTTAAGGCTTCTAGCGGCGCAGTTTGGAACTTTCAAACAGCGACACATATGCAAACAACGACACATTTGTTGTTTTGTTCGTGCAAACTTTAAACAAGATCTCAATTTTTTATGACACTTGACGTAGTGACTTTCTTGATGCAGGAGGATATGGAGTCGGTCCACTTGCGAGAGCACAGATCTTCTATTTTGAGCAGATTGTCGCAAGATCCCCCTTTGCATGAGGTACTCCAAGAGCACTTGGGGGTGATTGGATTATGGTATGTTGCTTATGGCCCAGTTATCAAGATGCACCTCAATATGATGACAGCATTGGAAAAGTGTTAGCATAGTGAGACGTCCTCATTTCAGCTCCCCACAAGCAAGGCCATAGTGACTTTGGAGGACATGTGGCACATTCTATGATTATCAATCCACGGAGAGAGATTCATTTATGATGTGGATGTCAGGAGAGATTCTTTCTTTGATATTATAGGCCTAGACGAGATCGCCTTTTCAGAGGGACAAATCGAGTTGGAGCGGTATAGAGGTCAAGTACCATCTTTCTGATTGATTGTGGCTGCGATCATTTTGGGACTCGTAGCACCAGATTAGTGTGGCCGATATTTCAGCCCGAGATGGGGTCTTGCCTAGGAGTGGATGCTCTAACGAAGAGAGTGATTCGCATGGGGGCCACTGATGTTGGCCTCCCTGTACCATGATCTTCATGAGTTCACATACTACGATAGCCAAGCCATCAGATCAGGAGTCACATTGTTGCATATTTGGGCCTGGGAGCACATTGCAGTGCTTCTACCCATGAGAGTTACACCAGTTGATATGGATCCAGATGACCCAGTCATCTAGAGATACAGAGGAGCCTTGACCTTCTCACATAGAGGATTGGTTGGCATCCGGCATTGGCAGCGGGTCATCGATGAGATGATAGTTTTTACTTGGAGACCTTGGCTCGGCATGCCTGCCTAGTATGATGAAGTTCGACAGTTATTCTTCACCGGGTAGGACCATCTGATGCAAAGTTGAGAGCATATAATGATAGAGCAGTATCTACCAGACCACGTTGCCCAATAGTTTGGAGAGACCTAAGATAGACCTGATGACCACTATGTGGCCATCTTCACATGTACTACAAGGGAGATGACATGGGGTTGTACCATTTTGGAAGATGAGGTAGTGAAAATTTTTAGGTAGCTAGTGGTCAAGCCATGGCCTTATGATCAAGGACCAGCAGACACAAGGGTCACACAGGCATACAGAGATTGGTTATGTCCTCTGGTGAGATTGACAGTTCCTAGTGCATAGATATCGTGGAGGAGACCTCGAGGCTGATTAGCAAGGTGGGGTGGGGGCAAGGAGGCAAAGGAGATGGGGATGGTGACAAATATGGAGATGGTGGCAAAGGAAAAGGAGGAGGTGGACCCCCTCTACACCAGCTGCACCAACCTCACGATCAAAGGGGGCCTAGAGATTAGAGGCACAATTAGAGGGATCAGGCACATGATCACCAGTAGAGGGACGCTAACAGGGAGCAGAGAGACAGGGATAGGCAGGATTAGAGAGATCACCAACAACAGCCACCACCATCATCACCACCCCAGTTAGACCAGAGAGATTCCTTGATCTAGTAGTTACAAGCACAGGTTTCCACCTTGACGGATGAGAGGGATCAGGCCTACCCAGAGTGGGATCAGGTGATTCAACATTAGTAGGTTGTCAAGCTATAGGAAACATAGGAGATGGGTTGGTGATAGTAGTTGGAGAGTATGGCTACATCCTCCTCTAGGAGCACAATATCCATGCGGGCATACTGAGAGGCCATCAAAGAGGGAAAGTACTATCGGGTGCATTACGACCAAGCAATTCCTTGAGCAGATTGGGTCCCAAATTATTCACAATAGAATGGATACAAGCCTCCAAAGGATCATAGGGAGAGGTCAGGTGGCGAGGGGAGAAACTAGTAGGGATAGCTCATTTTTATCAGAGACATTATTCTTTTTGAGATCCACAGGCTCATTTTTTATAGCCCTATGGGTGATTGTACTAGATTGATTGATACACAGACATCTGATCTTGATTCATGTACCATGACAGTTGTATATTTATTTTTATGATATATGAGATGATTCAATCCGATGTATGATGTGTCCTATCTTATTTATGCATTATGGATGGATGTTTTTACTTTCTATATGTGATGGTCTATATGTGATGCAATGCGATGTATGTTTCTATATGATGTTTATAATGTGATGCAGTGATTTATAGATGCATTTCTTTTTCAGTATCTTTTCTATGCACTTTTATGATGATGTATGGATAATGCAAATGTTATGATATGTGGATGTTTAGACTAACAAATCTATATTATGTACCTAATGGATGATGGTGATAAAATGTATGAGATGCAATATTTTTCTTTTTCATTATCTTTATCATGTATGATATGGTGATGAATTTAAGGATGTCATCATGATGCACATGATATGATGTGATAATGCATTTTTTATAATGATGTCTATGTGATGGTGCATTTAATGATGATTTCTATGTATATCATATGATGTGATGTACATGGTATGATAATGCTTATATGATGGTGCTAGCAAATGATATGTATGTGATGTTATATGATTATGTAATGGATGCAAATGAATGATATTATGATGTATATGTGATGAAGCAATGGATGCTTTGATGATGTACATGATATGAGTTTAATAATGCCTATGTGATGGTTCTTTTATTCTTATGCAATGAATGCAAATGTATGGTTCATGAAATTCTTAGAATAACTAGTCTATATTATGATGTGAATGATGAACTGCAATGCATGTGAGATGATCAGTGTTTCCTGTATGTCATAATATGATGTGCAATATGTTGATGGTTTGTGGATGCAAGATGAATGCATTAGTGATGATGATTAACTATCATGGTACCTTGTTAGTGCGAAAAGAAGACAAAAGAAAGAAGAGAATCCAACAAGTCAAAAGATGATGATGATAATGATGATGATGATGATGATGGTTTTCTTACTAGGAATTGGGACTTTAAAAGGGCCATTTACCTTATGTTTGATAATACACATAGGCATGATGCATCAAGGTATAAAGACCCAGGATGGAGTTGCACCTAGTGTGATGGACTTTGACTCGACAATTAGATAAGAGTACTCTTGTTCACACCTGGCACAGGGAACCTCATTTAGAATACAGTTCAAATATTTCAAACATCTTGGACCAAAACATAGAAATTCAAGCATTCTTATGTGGTCAACAAGACACCTAAAACATCCTCCCTACAAACCAAACAAAGCATGCATGACCAAGGTTATATTACAAGAATATCTAACAAGCACAAAAAATAAAAAGACAATGATCATTGCCCCCTTCCTTTCTTTCTAATTCCCTTCATTTGGGACATCATCGAGAGGTTATTGAAATGAGCGCATGAAGATAACCCAAAAGACAAAGATAAACTAAACAAACAAGCTAATGCTCTTCGAAACCACTAGCCAAGACTAAACTACAGTGATGCTTGATGTTGATGTCCATTGTAGGAAGGATGCATCTTAGGACACGATATTATCAGATGATTGATTTGGGACTGATTGGATAATAGGATATTAATACCAAGAGTTGACTAACTTGTTTACTTACTGACCTAGACTTGAGACTTTGACTCTTTTAAGCTTTCACTTTTAACCTACTAGACTTGTTTCTGACTGTTTCACCAAAGGTTGAAGATGACGATAGATTTATTGTGAGTGAATTTTTATTTTGGGTGGAAGCGAGATGGGGATGGATGGATTTTTTCAAATATCTAAATGTTTTTGAAGTTTTAAAATGTTTTGAGGTTGTTTTTGGTATTTTCAAGGTGTTTTGCAAATGTTTTGATTTTCAAATTTTCCACTGTTTTAGGGTTTTCTGAGATTTTTACCAAAAGACCTATCCTAAGGGCCTCGGGGGCTGATCAATAGATTAGCCTTTCCTACATTATATACACAGAGACCACATAGTTCGACTGACACAAACTCTATTATTGATGAGATTGAACAAATAGATCGCCAATTTATTATGACAAACTCCTAAAGGACTGACCTAAGTGTATCGAGGGATGATCAAAGATCAACCTTGCCTACGTTCAAAGCTTAGAGATGACATAGTTCAACAAGATGACTTTGTTTTTGACTTTTTGAATGAAATTTTGACCTATTTTTGGATTTTGATATGTTTTGAATGTTTTTTAGATTTTTTGATTTTATGAATATTTTTGGATATTTTTATTTTACAAAGACTTCAAGAATGTACACAAATCCAATCCAATGAGAACGTTCCACCAGCGTGAAGAAATAGACTACTCCGATATAAGCAAGAAAAAATGACCTTGAGGATGGGTCGAGTAGTACTAGGAGGGATCATGACACAAGCACAGGACCAAGCTATGGTGCAGATGCGGATAGGTGATGGATGGAGATATGGAATGCAATGGATGGTGGAAGTGTAATGGATGGATGATGTAGAATGAGTTGTAGAGATCCTAGTGGATGGAAAGTGCTTATTTACATGAGGCACCTGTTTTCCAAGTTTTCACCAAGGTACTTTCTGAAAGCACCACCGAAGTGGTTTTCACTAGAGGACGATTTTTCTCTTTAATATTTTTAATCCTTTTTCTATTTATTTTTTGGGATTTTTTGTTTATTTGACTTTTAGTTGTCACCAAGATGCCTGTTTGCCAAGTTTTCATCAAGGTGACCATTTTTTTAGGACATTTTCTAATTTTTTTATATTTTCTTATTTTATACCCTAGAAGAATTATGCATAAAACTTTTTGAGATGGGAGTTGTTCATGGGCTCCTACAGAGGTTCCCCTTTAGGTGTTGATAACTAATATGCCCCTGACTTGTATCTTGTCGTGATGATGAATGGTCCCAACTAATTGGGTTCAAATTTTCCCTTGCCATCTAGATTTGGAACGTTCTTTTGGTTCTCCTTTAGCACAAGCTCTCCGACTTGGAATGTCTGACTCCTGATCCTCTTGTTGTATCTCCCTTTGAGCTATTTTTGGTACACTTTCAGATGGTTTAAGGCATCCATGCATCGCTCATCCAGCAGTTCCAGCTCGTTCAATCTTGACACCCGATATTCCTCATCTATGATGAGATTTTGCAATGATATTCTCAGTGATGGGAGCTCAATTTCAATGGATAGTATGGCTTCTAATCCATAGACCAGGGAGAACAGGGTGGCACCTGTTGGTGTGTGGATACTTGTTCGATATGCCCATAAGGCGGGGTTCAGCTACAAATTTTAGTCACAACCAGCATCATTGACTATTTTCTTGAGGATTTTTAGGATGTTCTTATTTGTAGCCTTAGCTTGGTTGTTTCCCTGGGGATAATATGGAGTGGGAAAGCAATTTTGGATTTTAAACTTGCGGCATAGGTCTAAAAACATCCTGATTCTTAAAGGGTGTCCCGTTATCCAAGATAATGGCTTGAGGGACACCATAACAAAAAATTAAGTAGTTCAGGATGAACTTTGATATCTAATTTCCTGTGATATAAGTCATGGGGATGGCTTCCACCCACTTGGTGAAGTACTCAGTGTTAGTAATGATAAATTTATGTCCACTAGATGAGGTGGGGGTAATATTTCTGACAAGATCGAGCCCCCACTGTGAAAAGGGACAAGGTGTGACAATCGGATGGAGCTTTTGAGTTGGTGCATGGATGAGGTCCCCATGTTGTTGAAATTGTAGACACCTTCTAACATAATCATGTGCTTCTCTTTCCATTGTAGGCCAATAGTACCCTGTCCTTAGCAGTTTCTTGGCTAAGGTCATACTGCTCAAATGTGAACCACAAATAACATTATGTACCTCAGTTAAGGCAATCAATGCCTCCTCAACATTTAGGAAACGTAACAAGGTTCCTTCAATGCTTCTATGGTAAACAGTATCTCCTATGATAACAAAACGGGATGCTTTTTTGACAAAGGCTCTCTTGAGGTTCAGGGTTATGTCGGTTGGGAGGACTCCTATTCTTAGTTAAGTGTATATATCATGGTACCAAGGATCACCAAGACCAACGATTTCACACAAAAATTCATACTCTAGTACCTCAAATGCAGGCACGAGAAGTTGCTCTATGAGGAATTCTTGCTTTGGGATGTTGTGTGGGATTTCTAGGAGTGATCTGATTGTAGCCATTACATCTTTCGCTCTATTATTTTCTATTGGTAGCTACTCAAATGTGATATCAATGAAGAACTCCTTAATAATTTCCACCAATTTCTTGTATGGAGTTAGCTTTTTGTACTTTTTTTGATACTCATTGTTGACCTAGTTGATTATGAGTTGTGAATCTCCATATACCTTGAGTGCCATTATCTGACATTGCACTGCTATTCTTAGCCCTATGACAAGAGCCTCATATTCTATGATGTTATTTGTGCAAGAGAACGATAGCTTGTATGATTTTTGAATGCAATCCCCTTTTAGAGTGATGAAGAAGATCCCTACTCCCAACATGTGTTGTGTGTAGGGTCCATCAAAGTACATTTTCTAGTGATCCGCTACACTTAGGTTGAAGATTGATTCATCTGGAAACTCTGATACAAGTGGGTTCTCTGAGTATATTGGTGCCTTCACCAACTAATTTGCAATTGCCTGTCCTTTGATGGCCTTGCACTCCACATACTTAATGTCATGCTCTGTGAGGATCATAACCCACTTGGTTGTCTGCCCTATAAGTGTTGCTTTGGAAAGTAGGTATTTAAGGGAGTCTATCTTTGCAATAATCTTTATCTAATGGGCTAGCATGTAATGTATGAACTTTTGTGCTACAAATACGACTGCTAGATAGGCTTTCTTAATGGATGTATAGTTCAGTTCATGGCCCACCATATTTTTTTTGATATAATAGATAGCTCTCTATTTTCCATTTTCATCATGCTATACTAGGAGAGCATCAAGGGTTGCTATTGTGGTTGATATGTATAAGATCAAGGGTTTTCCCAGAATTAGTGGCATGAGGACTAGCGGCATAATTAAATACTCCTTGATCTTGTTGAAGGCCTGATCACACTTCTCATCCCACTTGTACGCTACCCCCTTGTGGAGTAGGTGAGAGTAGGGGACAACCTTGTCTACTAGTTGTGCTATGAATTGGCGGATGGACTGGAGTCTTCCTTGTAAACCCCTTAGTTTTTTTAGTGTTTTAGGTGCCTCAATTTTCAGGATGGCCTTTACCTTAGTAGGATCTATTTCAATTCCTCTCATGGACATGATGTACTCGAGGAGCTTCCCTAACTGTACTCTAAAGACACACTTCTTTGGATTGAGTTTGACTTTGTATTCTTCTAACCAATCAAATATGGAGCCCAACGCTGCTATGTTTTCTTGTCTTTTCTTGGATTTAGCCAATATTGGTGTAGCCACATTTAGAGGGTCCTCAAAGAGAACATTCCAGACCATGTAGCAAGAGTCACACAATGGAAGCAACACAAAAAATGGAGGAAAATACAAGCTCAAACATTCTTATTATCAGAAATCTCAATTACAACTAGCCGACAACATTCGGGTTTACAGGTTTGGTTCACAGGCCTAATTAGAACATGCTCAAAATACCATCTTCCTAGATGCTCCTCAATGTGAGTGAAAATATTACAAAGCAAGTCTTATGTTTTTTCTAATCTCTAACTCTATTTTTTCACTACTTGCTTCTAATGATCAATTACAATGCTTTATATACATTTGAAAATCCAAAAAACATCCACCTTGGCCCAAAGATTATTACAATCTCCAATTAAAGAAAATGTAATGTGAGAGTGCATATGTCAGCCTCAAATTTGAATTACTCCTCGATGAATGCATAAGATGAACCGTGGACCTAAATCAAGGTCGGGAATACCCCATAGAACAATTTGAATCACACCATCAAGATCCACAAGATACGGAAATGATCCACAAGTGATCAAACTTGTCGTTAGATAAGAACATTATTTTGGTGTCAGTTCAAGAGACTTCCACATAATTTGAAAGTGATAACTTGCCAAAAATGAACCAATTGCGCTCAAATTTTGGAATAAGGTAAATGAACATAACGACGATGCAAACATAGATCCGCAAGGTCTAGCGAGAAACCATGAAGAATTACCAGATCTTCAACTTGAACAAAACATAAACTGAAACAAAGAAAAACAGGAATGAAAATATTTTTGCGTGATAAAAGATTTCCACGACCCAAGGATGCTCCTACATCAGACACCCCTAGTGAGAAAAGATGTTCCATGAGAGGAACTCATGAACATCGAAATAGATTCAAGATGAAGATCCCAAGCTCATTCTTGATCCAAATATCTTCTCTATCTATACTTCTCTTCCTCCTAACCTCTTTTCATTCCTTTGTCAGTTCCTTCAACTCCTTCTTCTCTTTTCCTTCCTTTTCCTACATCATACCTTCTTAAGTTAGTAAGGGATATTTACCACCACTCACCTTCTTCCACCCATCTAATCCACCTCTCCTACAATACTTCACCTTGTATGCTATTTTATCTTCAACCCAAGTCCTCTACTACACAACTCTACCTTTACACTCTTTCGGTCCCATCTCACTTTCAGATTTAGCCACAAGGTTCTTCTTCAAATCCATGTCATCCTCTAGTACAACCTCTGCATCTCGCTTCTCAACACTGCAACTCTTCACAAGACTCAAGTTCCTCACTTCCTCCTACTTATTCTTCAAGGAAGCCAAAGTAAACTTTTGTCCATTCTTCTCTACAATAATCAAATTCCTTCTGCAATTATATATAGCTCCTCTATCAAACTTTCATGGTCTACCCAACAAAACATGAAAAGCACTCATAGAAAAAACATCACTCAAAAATTCATCTTTGAAGGGACCAATATTAAAGTTCACCTAGCACTGCTCTTTCACCTCCTTTACATGATCATCTTATAACCAGCTTATCCTATAAGTACAAGGATTTGGAATCCTCTTCAAGCCAAGTTTCTCCACCATCTCCTCAGATACCAAGTTATTAGTACTTCTAGTATCCACAATAACCTTACAGCACTTACCTCTTGATTTGCACATAGTCTAGAAAAGATTCTTCCTCTATGAAGTGTCAACCTCTTCCCTGCTCTACCTCATCAAGACTCTCCTAAGCATAAGAGATTCTCCCTTCTCTGTTTCTATCCCATCTTCAACTACTAGCTCTTCATGTGCCATACAATTATTTTTACCAATCCCTTTACTTGATCCCTCAAGACACTCAAAAGATCGATGTCCAATTTCTCCACACTTGAAACATTTTCCCAAGAACTCTTTGTTGTCATTTCCTCTCCTTTGTAACCTCTATTTTTATTCTTTACTCCACTTAGGTCTTGATTATTCTTCACTTGTCTGCTTCTCCCTGCTGCTATTATTTTTCCTTTCTTTCCCTATGGGATTATTCTACTTTCTTTTCTTCATTTTATCTTCTACCTTAAGAGTATATTGGTAGGCATCTTCAACTGTATAAATCCTCAACATACTCATCTCATCATGAATGTTAAATCTAAGTCTATTTATATACCTTTCCACCTTCTCCCTAGTCATCTCTCGATGCCCAAATCTAATTCTCATCTTGTAGAATTCCTCAATATAATATTTCACACTCATGTCCTTCTGCTTCAAGTTCTGCAACTTCTTAAACAATTCCAACTCATAGTCTTCCAGGATATACTTAGCCTTCAGCCTTGCAACCATCTATCTCCACCAAGTGATCCTGGTTTCACCATTCTCCACTTTTTCCTTCTACAACTCTTTCCACCATAAGGCAACATTTCCTTTCAACTTAGTTTGTGCCAACCTAACCCTCAATGGGTCTCTAATATCCTCAAGCTCAAAATAGTCTTCCAACTCTCCTATCCAGTCTATCAAGTCTTTCGGATTCAATGTACCAAAGAAGTTAGAAACCTCCACCCTATGACTTTTACTTAATTGTGTCACTTCTCTCAACAATCTCTCTTCTCTCACATTTGTCGGTCCTTCAGCCTCTTCATCCTCAAGTTCTTCTAAAGCTTCTTCATATTCATCCTCTAGTTTTGGGTTTCTCCTCAAACCACCCAAGAGGTTTTGGATCTCATTCCTCATATCATTTTTAAAGTCATCCATCATCTGCTCCATTCTTTTAGGGTTCATCCTTCTCAGCAGCATCTATCCTCCTGCTCGGTGCAACTTCCTCAACTCAGTGATCTAACTACAAGGTTTCAATTCCCTCTCTTTTGGCAATCTATTGAACACACTCGCAGCCTACCTCAAATCAGCAATCTGTTCACCCAAGGAATGCCACAAGGACTGCAACCCACTCAAGGTTCGCAACCAGCTCTCATCTCAAGATTTGCAGGTTCATAACCTACTTTAATACCATCTAGTGCAACCACAGTCAGAGGGTCCTCAAAGAGAACAATCTGAACCATGCAGCAAGAGTCACACAATGGAAACAACATAGAAAATGGAGGTAAATACAAGCTCAAACATTCTTATTATTAGAAATCTCAATTACAACTAGCCGAAAACATCTGGGTTTATAGGTTCGGCTCACAGGCCTAATTACAACATGCTCAAAATACCATCTTCCCACATTCTCCTCAATGTGAGCAAAGATCTTATAGAGCAAGTCTTATATTTTTTCTAATCAATAACTCTATGTTTTCACTACTTGCTTCTAATGATCAATTACAATGCTTTATATACATTCGCAAATCTAGAAAACATATGTGTCAGCCCAAAGATTATTACAATCTCTGATTAAAGAAAATATAATGTGAGTGTGCTTATGTCGGCCTCAAATTTGAATTACTCCTCGGTGAATGCATAAGATGAAGTGTCGACCTAAATCAAGGTTGGGAACACCCCATAAAACAATTCAAATCACACCATCAAGATCCACAAGATATGGAAATGATCCAAAAGCAATCAAACTAGCCATTAGATAAGAACATTATTCTGGTGTCGGTTCAAGAAACTACCACATAATCTGGAAGTGATAACTTGCCAGAAAATGAACCAATCGCTCTCAAATTTTGGAATAAGGTAAATGAACATGACAACGATGCAAAAATAGATCTACAAGGTCTGGCGAGCAAACATGAAGAATTACCAGATCTTCCAACTTGAACAGAGCACAAACTGAAACAAAGACAAACTGGAATGAAAATATTTTTGGGTGATGCAAGATTTCCATGACCTAGGGATGATCTCGCAATAGTGGTTTACAATTTTTGTCCAAACTGGACACTGAACTAATTTTTTCTAGCTAAATATTCACTTTCAGGCACCTGTAGCGGCTAAACCGTGAGGAATTTGAAGATGATGCAAACTAGAGTTTTGTGACATTTTTTCTATAGATTCTAAATATATTTTTTTCAAAAATTTTGGAAGTAGATTGCACCTCTTTTTCCATCTCCCTCGAAAACTATTTTTTTCAGAAAACAACATTTTTAAGGAGTGACGCTCATCGTATAACGCATAAATTTTTTTCCATGAAGGATAAATTCTAATTCTTTCAAATTTAGATTTGTAACTTCGATATCTAGTGCTTCCACTTGGTTAGATAGTGTTTTATTGAATATTTTTTCCTTAATCAAGTTTCAGTAGTCAAACCAATTACAATTCGGACATAGGCGGACCGTATACCGTAACTTTTTTGTATGTATCAAAGTTTTTTTTGTTGGATCAAGGACTTCAATATCTGGTGTATTCATATTTTTCAAAAAAAAATGATAATCTTCTATTTTTCCACGTGTAGAACATAGAGCTTGATTTTTCGGTAAAAATCCTAAATTCATAAGAAATAAAAAATAAATATAATAATAAAATTAAATTTATTTAAAATTATACTTTTTGGGAAGCTTATAATAAGGACTACATAATTACAAAAAATAAACTTTAAATGAATTCATTTGATCCCCCAAAAGGTAAATCAAAAGTGGTTTTTATCAGCATTTTCATGGGTGTAAAGGAGACTCCGTTATAGGTATGGTTTAAAACTAGCGGGGTTCTATCCAAGGGGGTTTGATCTAAGGTAGTTTGATCAAACCCTCTTCAATTGGAATAATTTAAATGGAAATTTTTAAGGCTTAAATCATTATATTTTCTAAAAATATGTGATTTCAGAAAAAATTAGAATCTCCCAGAAATTGTAAACCAGCTTTGTGGGATCGGCCCCCAAGGATGCTCCTATATCAAATATATCATCCACGCAATCTTCCATAGTTTTTTGTATCATTTCATGATATATTAGTGTCATGGCCCTCTAATAGGTTGCTCCTGCATTCTTCAACCCGAACGGCATCATATTCCAGCAATATGTACCCCATGGGAAAGTAAAGGTCATTTTATGTTGATCATATTTTGCTATCATGATCTTGTTGTAGCCTGAGAATCTGTCCATCAATGGTAACATCTCATGTCATTTCATCATATCCATGATCATATCAATGTTTGGTAGTGGAAATTCATCCTTGGGACATGCCTTGTTGAGGTCTATGAATTTTGTGTAGATACGGATGCCCCCAGTGGGCTTTGAAATAGGTACAAAGTTTGAGACCCATTCTGGATAGTCTATCAGCCATATGAACCCTGCATCTAGGACCTTCTACAATTCCATTTTGACCAACAATGCAATCTGGGGATGCATCTTTCTGAGCTTTTGTCTCACTGAATTTGCTTCAGGGTATATAGCTAGGTGATGAACCACAACTTCTGGATCGAGCCCAAGCATGTCAACATAGGTCCATGCAAATTTTTTTTTTCTTTCTTTTAGGAATGCAGCTAGAAGTCCTTGTTCTTCTATGAGAAGTGACTCTGCATAGAATTTTGTGTGGTAGTTCCTTTATTCCTAAATTGATTGGATTGCACTTCTCGGCTAATACTGTTAACTTCTCTTGATGAATTGCATTGAGAGGAAGATTGAATCCTTCATCCTCCACAACCTCAAAGAGGTTTTCATTATTGGATATGTCCTTTATTTTTACTTTTTTTGGGCCAGAGAGTGCCACGATGTGGTTTTCACTCAAAGACCTAGAGATTATTCTCATATTTTTACTTTTGCAATTGAAGGATTCAATCGTTTCCTCTTAATAGGTTTGTCTATTCAGTATGATGTCGAACCCAGCCTTTTGATTTCCATATGGTACCATATCCAGTAATCCCATGAATTTTGAGAGTGCCACATTATTTTTGAAAGTGTCCAGCATTGGTGGTCCTCGTTGGTTGTAATAGATGAGCTGAGGATAGACTAGGTTTATTCCATGGGTTTAATGGTCTAACTCAAAAAACAAGGTACCAATCATGAGTAGGGAGGAATCATCGAAAAGCATAAGCAATTTAGTTATGGGATCCTCATCAGTACTACACACATCAGTTATGTCAAAAGTAAAGTTGTCTAAGGGTAGACCTATGGATACTAGTAATTGAAGGGTGGTTGTTGATAGCTGAGGGGGAGTTTTGACCTTTTTAACCGAGGCACCTTTTCCAAGTATGGTCACCTTTAGAGAGGTACATTTGAGACCAATATTTCTTAGTCACTTCTCTAAAATGAGGGGTTCAAATAGGCCATTGTCATTCTGCTCAAGTTTCATACTTCTGTCATAGCCCATACTAAGCATCACTTGTAGACATTTGTTGCTTTCATCCATTAGAATATTAGGCACATGCCTTTCATCTTGATATAGGAGACTGGATATGTCTCTTTCATCTACTATTTCCTAACTTAGATCCCCCCAGCTTCTAAATCTAGAAGGGTCTACTTTAAAGGTATGGGATGATGTTTCAGTTGGTTGGGGTTGCCTGTGAGTCCTAGGAGATTGAGGTAACTCTCCTGTGAAAAAATTACTCTTCTTCATTCTATATTCCCACACCCATTGTCTTGGATTATGAACTTGATTTCGGATATATCAGGGATGGCGGGTGTCTTTATCTCAGAAGTGTAGGCTAATGTAGCTGGGTCTACATATAGAGTGGTAGGGCCTTCATCGTTCTTTGGGGCTTGGGGGATTTTATAATATTTTGCTTCCAGGCTCTTACAATAGGCAAAGGGCTTGGGATCACCATGGACCATGACCTCTTGATTTTGATATGGGAACTTGATGCACTGATGGAAGGTGGATGCTACTACTTGCATCCCATGGATCCATGGTCTTCCTAGGAGAATATTATAGGGTAAATCAAGGTCAAGGACCTGGCATGTGGTTTCCATAATGGCTTAGCCTACTTGAATAGGGAGCTGAATAGTGCCCTAAGACACTCTTTCATGATCATCATATGCTTTGATTGTGATGTCCTTTCCCTTTTCAATGGCATTCGTTGAGAATCCTAGATTCTTTATTAGTTTGAGGGAACAAATGTTGAGACCCGCACCCCATCCACAAAGACCCTTTTGACTTTGTTTTTATGAACCAAGACTTCAAGGTGGAGTGCACGATTATGAGATGGTTGTGCGGGGAAGTCCTGATCAGAGAACGTTAGGAGACTTGGGGTGGTGATATTTATGACCATATCTTGGAATTGGTTAGCATCAAGATCAATGGAGATGGTGGATAAAGTCAATGCTTCCTCTAGGATTCTTCTATGGGCGGGTGATATCTTTAGCAACTCCATGATGGAGATCTAAGTTGGGGTTCATTTTAGTTTGTCTAGGACATTATAGCCATTAGGAATGGTTCTCATATTTGAAGTGGATGTCCTAGGTGGCTGTGATGGTCTAGCAATGGTGACTTTGTCACCACGTGTGGTGACTCCACAATTAGCTTTGGCTCTTTTAATGCTAACAACAGTGACCATTTCATCAATGGATGCGACAACATGATCATACACATGGTTTACATTGGCATACTTTTCTTTTCCATGGTTGTTCCCTTGGTTATGATCTGACATTGGATTCGTGTATATTTTTAAGTCCTAATTCCTATCTAGTTGCTCAACATTTATGATCTTGTCGTCAATGAGATCTTGGATCAGGTTTTTCAACCTCATGCAGCTAGCTATTGTGTGTCCCTTAATTTTGTGGAAATCACAAAGTTGATTCTC
>VDFB02073723.1:0-58545 GCA_007258455.2 Sequoia sempervirens
GTTAAAAATGCACTAAGTAAACTTATGAATGTGAAATTAGACGAAAGCCTCTAGTTTTGTTTTGAAATTTCTATTCTTCAGTATCTGCTTTTGTTCTTGTATTCTCCCTCCTTTGCACTTTCACATGTAATGCACAAACTACCATAAGATGACTTAATTGTAACAACTCAAACTCACCTACTGTTATAGAAAGATTCTAACTACCAAATTTCTGCTGAAAATAACTAACTTGTTTTTGTTCTAGGGTTTCCAAGTCGATTTCAACTGAATCAATTTTTATTTCAACTAACTTCTAAGTTTTCATTTTCACGAGAAATGAAACAACTAACAATTTTCTCCAACCGTTTCACAGAAGATCAATAACTAAATAACTGACAAGCTGGTTTCCTCTTAAATAAAATAGTAATTTAATATTCATTAACTAATATTCATAATTTTCCATCTCAGCTGAATGAAACATTTAACTATCTAACTGAACAACTGCAGATTCTTACAACGGACATTTAACTGAAAATACAAATGAACTTAAACTAACTTTTCTTTGCTTCCATAATACAATATCATTAATTACAGCTAAACAATATACATGCTAAGTAAACATTTCAGAAATTTAAAGAGAGAGAGAAGGGTTTCCAGAAGATACAGTTAAGAAGCTGAAATACTTGAGCTTGACTCTCTGTCATCATGGGAAAAGGAAATATCATCAAGGGCTTTACGGCCCATCCGAAGACCTACTGGTCTCCCGTGTTTCTTCTACTGAAGAAACCCGTCTCTTCATGAGGGTAATCAACAAGGATCATTTTATCATCATGCCTTTGAGCCTGGTGTCAAGGACCTATACCTTCTGATCGAACCTTACTAAGGGTACCTCCCAACTAGAAAGGTTACTCTGATTAGTGGTATATCTGGTACTTGATAGTTGACAAATGCTGAATCTAGCATCGTACCTTGGCCAAGGGTTTCTTTATCATTTCTGGCACTCCTGTGCCGTTAGCACTCTCACCCTTGCTCGACATGATTACTTTTGCCTTATGATTTAAATTATGATGTCTAATTTGATTTTTAATTTTCTTAACTTTTAGGGTTTTGTCATAACCATAATATATAAGAGATTGATTCGGTATTAAAATTCTTATTTCTTTAATTTATTCCAATTTATTTTTCATGGATTCATCTTACAGTAGGGGTACAAATCAGGAGAAGTTCATTCCGATCAACAGAGATGAGAAGGAGACTCTAAAGGTTCAGACCAGAATTTCTTTACAAGAAAACATGAGCTTAAACCCTTCTTACAACAAGGATGAACATTTTAAACTATTCTCTGCTCAAGCTATTCATAGTTTGATTTTACTCTTTCCATACAGATAGAAAAGACAAGTTTTGCTTAGATTTGAATTCAAAGAAGTTTGCATAAGCTACAAAAATAAAGAATAGAAATTGAAGTTTCCCATTTGGATTGACTAAGAGTAATTATAAGAAGAGAAATGTTAGAGCCCTGTCTCGGGTTCCAGTATAAAAACAAAGCCAGTGCAAAATCGAATGCAGCTCGACTATAATGGTAATCAGTCAAGAATAGATGAACAGATTCGACTTGACTATACATTCCAACCAATGAAGAATCCATCTACAGAATTGAATTTATAACTAATTATATCGGATCAAGCATTCGATTTTAATGTTTCTTTTATAGTTAATATTATTCTCGATTTCATGCTTTCGAAGATGAGAAATCACGAAAATTACTACCATACGTGCTTGATCAAATGACTCGAAGCTTGTAGAAGCCGCTTAGGATCTCCAAGTGATATGAAATGGTAACGGGGTCAGCAATAGTGCTATCCAAAAGCTCAACCACGAAAAAATTTCCCTGTTGACACCCTCCAGAGATTATCAATCAAGAACAAAAAGATAGGATGGTTAATTGAGAAGTGATTCCCTTAAGCAAGAATGGTCAAGTGAGATACCAAGGCTAAGATCAGAAGAATGGTGTCATAGATGAATGAAGTAAAGAGCTCAAAGAAATTCGAAGCAAAGATGGACTGTCAAATGAATAAGAAGTGTGTAGAGAGAAGAGACTGCCAACCTTCGTTCTCTTTTTAAAAAAAACATTCGAAACCTCTCTTCAAGATTTTTAAGGAGTCGCGGCTGCACGACTTCCATTCTTGGCCGTTTCTCCAGAGATATGGTGAAAGCTGGCGGAAGGTTACTCCATTCCCAAACCACCGACGACACCCAACTTAAATTTGATTAATTTCGACTTTAATCCTTATTTTATTTTATATTAAGTTTGACAGAAAAATAATTATAGCTACCAAGTTTAATTTACTATTTTATAACCATTACAAAAATATATATATTTATATACCCAGAATTGGTTCAACTTCAAGAGGATATTATTAACAAATATTTTAAGTTATATCCATTATTTTAATTAAATATTAATCACCTTTTGAAATCTCCTTAAAAGATGATCATTGATATATCTATTTTAAATTGACTTGCATAATCAAGAATTATATTAAATTACTTATGGCCAAGTTACGACTTTGATTCATTGTTCTTACACTGACTCATGGCAAGATGATAATTTCCGATCCTCTGCTAACCACAACTTCTCCTTGATGATATTTCCTTTTTCCGTCGTGGCATCGGCAGTCCTACATCCATTGACAAGAATTATGGTTAGATTGTTCTCAACGGTTATATAAATATGTATTTAAATATAATCTCATGAACACATTCAATTTCATGTGAACAAGAAATTCACTTGCATATAGAAAGATCATTTTCATTACAGTTATGATAAATAAAAAAATTATTTTATTCTCAATTTCACATTCACATGAAAGTAGTTACTTGCAACTAACATAACGACCATAATTCCATTGTCATAAACATGTTCAAGTTAAAGGGGATGTAACATACTCCACCCCTTAAGAATCATCGTCCTCGATGATGGTTTATTCACACACACACACACATGCACACACACACACATATATATAAAATTCTCAATGGTTCAAGAAAAGATAGGGAAATTTCTGAAGGATTTCATCATAATCCTCCCATGAAGCATTTTCCTTTGAGTACTGGTCCCACTGGACCTTGCATTGCATAACCTTGCGGTTGTGTAAGCGTAACTTACGCTCCTCAAGCACTCTAAATGGCTCAACTGTGATCTCCCTGGAATCCTGCACTTGGAGTTTCATTAGGAGTGACTTGATATTCAGCTTGTCTGTTGTCTACTACTGCATGAATTCTCCGCTGGAAGGCCGTCTGCTGGGGTGGTAGAGGTTTTTGCTGCTGCTGCCCTTGTTGATTCTTATTAGGGCACTAATTAGCATAGTGTTCCCCACCACAATTGAAGCATCCTCCTGATGGTCCTTTCTTTTCTATACCCTTGCTTGTGTTGGTTTCATCCTGATTATTCTTGTAGTCCTTAAAATTCTGGTGTGACTGGTCCCACTTGCCCTTGTTATGTTTTCTATCTTTGAGAGAATCATCCTTCTTCAACCTCTGTTCTTGTCGAATTGCTTTCTCATAAGCCTCATCCATTGTACGAGGTGGCAAAACATCTACTAGACCTCCAATGCAGTTGTTCAAACCCAAAATGAACTTTCGAACTTGAAAATTTTCATCATGCTAATATTGAGGTACATATTTCAGTAACCAGGTATATTTTTCCCAATATTCATTTACTGATAAAGGCCCCTACTTAAGGTTCTCAAAATCCAAAAGTTTCTGATCATAGAATAATTGAGGGAGCCATCTTTGCCGGAATATTCTTACAAACTACTCCCAGGTCACATCTGCTACTTCAAGACCCATTTCCGCTCTTTTGTTTTCCCACCATGTTGCAGCTTCTTCGGCCAATTGGTAGGCTGCCTAGGCGGCCTTGGAAATGTTTGAGTAATCTCTTAACTCAAAGTATTTCTCCATCTCAGTTAGCCATGCCTCAACGACATCTCCTGATGCGGAGCCCTCAAACTTTAGAGGTTTAATCTTTTTCATGTCCTTGGCCAATTCATTAGCCAATCGGCTCCTTTTATTACCCAGACTTATGGTTTTTGAACTTTCTTCTCGTTGATCACTACAGGTCTCAGATCTTTCCTCACGTATGTCAATCCGCCTGTCCACTTTTCTTTCTAGATTTAGCAATCGGTTTTGAGTTTCACTCATTAGATACAATAACTGGTCTAGTTTGGCCATAGGGTTATCATTGTCTCGATCTCCTCTGAACCCATTTCTGGAATTCTCCATTCCAATGAAGTTCCTGGAGATTTGGTATAACTTATTAGTCTATGTTTGGTTTTATTTCCATGGTTCTTTCAATGAGATTTCATAAACAAACAGTTGTTTTAAGATATCGACATGATATGCCATCAAATTAATTATAGATTTCATTAATGATTACAAAATGACTATCACTCCCTGTGATAGATTCAATTACAAATGTTTATAAATAACTATCACTCCCTGTGATAGGTTCAATTACAAAATCAATAACTATCACTCCCTGTGATAGATTTACAAAATGATTATAAATAACTATCACTCCCTGTGATAGGTTTAATTACAATTTTTTTTACAAAAGAGTGTCTATCACTTCCTGTGATAGGTTTTCATTACAAACTGATTATGTATCATCATCGCTGCCAGTGATCGGTTCCTCTTGATCATTGAATTCAAAAAAAGGTATGAGCCTATATCTAGGGGATGGTTTCCGTTTTTCAGAAGGTTAAGGTAGCTTGGTTCCAATATTGATTAGGTTCACAATGCTGGTTTGTTTCATTTCAGCAAGGATGGCTGCTTTAACGGCTTCCTTACTAGAAGGTGTCCACTTCCTTCTTTCTCGCCGAAGTCTCCTCAAAGCTTCAGCCATGGTCTCCGAGTCCGGAGGAATAGAGCATCTGGAATAATCATACTAGAGCCTGATTTTCCATAGGCGTTTGGATACCGTATCTCAGACCTTCTTCTGGGGTGTTTTCCGTATCCACATCCTAGAAAAACACCAAGGATAGATTTTAGTTTTCTAGGTTTGCATGACGAGCCCGAGGTTCAATGCCGAACCTGGTAGCTCTGATACCATATGTAACAATTTAAACTCACCTACTGTTATAGAAAGATTCTAACTACCAAATTTCTGCTGAAAATAACTAACTTGTTTTCGTTCTAGGGTTTCCAAGTCGATTTCAACTAAATCAATTTTTATTTCAACTAACTTCTAAGTTTTCATTTTCAACAGAAATGAAACAACTAACAGTTTTCTCCAACCGTTTCAGAGAAGATCAATAACTAAATAACTGTCAAGCTAGGGTTTCCTCTTAAATAAAATAGTAATTTAATATTCATGAACTAATATCCATAATTTTCCATCTCAGCTGAATGAAACATTTAACTATCTAACTGGACAATTGCAAATTCTTACAATGGACATTTAACTGAAAATAGAAATGAACTTAAACTAACTTTTCTTTGCTTCCATAATACAAGATCATTAATTACAGCTAAACAATATACATGCTAAGTAAACATTTCAGAAATTTAAAAAGAGAGAAGGGTTTCTAGAAGATACAGTTAAGAAGCTGAAATACTTGAGCTTGACTCTCTGTCATCATGGGAAAAGGAAATATCATCAAGGTCTTTACCGCCCAGTCGAAGACCTACTGGTCTCTCATGTTTCTTCTACTAAAGAAACCCATCCCTTCACGAGGGTAATCAACAAAGATCATTTTATCATCATGCCTTTGAGCCTGGTGTCAAGGACCTATACCTTCTGATCGAACCTTACTAAGGGTACCTCCCAACTAGAAAGGTTACTCTGATCAGTGGTATATTTGGTACTTGATAGCTGACAGATGCTAAATCTAGCATCGTACCTTGGCCAAGGGTTTCTTTATCATTACTGGCACTCCTGTGCCGTCAGCACTCTCACCCTTGCTCGACATGATTACTTTTGCCTTATGATTTAAATTATGATGTCCGATCTGATTTTCAGTTTTCTTAAGTTTCAGGGTTTTGTCATAACCATAATATATAAGAGATTGATTCAGTATTAAAATTCTTATTTCTTTAATTTATTGAGTTCATTCCGATCAACAGAGATGAGGAGACTCTAGAGGTTCAGATCAAAATTTCTTTACAAGAAAACATGAGCTTAAACCTTTCGTACAACAAGGATGAACATTTTAAACTACTCTCCGCTCAAGCTATTCATAGTTTGATTTTTACTCTTTCCAGATAGATAGAAAAGACAAGTTTTGCTCAGATTTGAATTCAAAGAAGTTTGCATAAGCTACAAAAATAAAGAATAGAAATTGAAGTTCCCCATTCGGATTGACTAAGAGCAATTATAAGAAGAGAAATGTAAGAGCCCTGTCTCGGGTTCCAATATAAAAACAAAGCCAGTGCAAAATCGAATGAAGCTCGACTATAATGGTAATCAGTCAAGAATAGATGAACAAATTTGACTTGACTATACATTCCAACCAATGAAGAATCCATCTACAAAATTGAATTTATAACTAATTCTATCGGATCAAGCATTCGATTTTAACGTTTCTTTTACAGTTAATATTATTCTCGATTTCATGCTTTCGAAGATGAGAAATCATGAAAATTACTACCATATGTGCCTGATTAAATGACTCGAAGCTTGTAGAAGCCGCTTAGGATCTCCAAGTGATATGAAATGGTAACGGGGTCAGCAATAGCGCTATCCAAAAGCTCAACCATGGAAAAATTTCCCCTTCGACACCCTCCAGAGATTTTCAATCATGAACAAAAAGTAGGATGGTTAATTGAGAAGCGATTCCCTTAAGCAAGAATGGTCAAGTGAGATACCAAGGCTAAGATCAGAAGAATGGCGTCACAGATGAATGAAGTAAAGAGCTCAAAGAAATTCAAAGCAAAGATGGACTGTCGAATGAATAAGAAGTGTGTAGAGAGAAGAGACTGCCAGCCTTCGTTCTCTTTTTAAAAAAAACATTCGAAACCTCTCTTCAAGATTTTTAAGGAGTCGCGGCTGCATGACTTCCATTCTTAGCCGTTTCTCCAGAGATATGGTGAAAGCTGGCGGAAGGCTACTCCATTCCCAAACCACCAACAACACCCAGCTGAAATTTGATTAATTTCGACTTTAATCCTTATTTTATTTTATATTAAGTTTGACGGAAAAAGAATTTTAGCTACCAAGGTTAATTTATTATTTTATAACCATTGCAAAAATATATATATTTATATACCCATAATTGGTTCAACTTCAAGAGGATATTATTAATAAATATTTTAAGTTATATCCATTATTTTAATTAAATATTAATCACCTTTTGAAATCTCCTTAAAAGATGATCATTGATATATCTATTTTAAATTAACTTGCATAATCAATAATTATATTAAATTACTTATGGCCAAGTTACGACTTTGATTCACTATTCTTACACCGACTCATGGCAAGATGATAATTTCCGATCCTTTGTTAACCACAACCTCTCCTTGATGATATTTCCTTTTTCCGTCGTGGCGTCGACAGTCTTGCATCCACTGACAAGAATTATGGTTAGATCGTTCTCAATGGTTATATAAGTATGTAGTTAATTATAATCTCATGAACACATTCAATTTCATGTGAACAAGAAATTCACTTGCATATGAAATGATTGTTTTTATTACAGTTACGATAAATAAAACAACTATTTTATTCTCAATTTCACATTCACATGAAAGCAGTTACTTGCAACTAACATAACGACCATAATTCCATTGTCATAAACATGTTCGAGTTAAAGGGGATGTATCATTAATGGTACATGTATTGTGGTGCATTGGCAAATATTTTGTTGATCAATCTCATTTTATTATTAAGGTTTAGTTGACCTGGATGTTGCTAATGCTAGCATGCATTCTATGTCCATTAGTAATCTTGGAAGCGTTTTCACAAGAGACTTTTGTTGAGCTGTATCTCCCTTTGGTAAAATTTCAGTTTCAATTCTGGTGCTACCATCGAAAGTGGATGCAATAAAGCCAAGTTAACCTAATTAATAAGGTAGGGAATGGGCCTAGTAAGTTCTAAACATAGCTTAAATATATTCTCCTTGGCAATTGTTTTTATTGATCAAAAGCTAATATCTATAATTATCATTGTTGTTTTCGGTCAAATATAGTCGTGAGGGAATTTGTTTTTATTAATGATAAATTAATATATATTATTATTGTTGATGTTGTTGATGATTATTAGCAAACCATTTTTGTTGTGCATGAAGAGTGTTCTTAATTGCATTTTGCTCATTACAACATGGGGAGGATCTCTTTCAGGTTTCAAGTCTATTTCTTGTAACTTTAACTTACTGCTAGACCACAGCCTTACAGACTGGATCTATTTATTATTGAGCTATGGTAAAAAGGCAAAACATTTCTTTCTCCTCAGTTACTTAGAAATCTAAAAACAGCCAATCATTACCAGAGCATGTGACTGTTGGTGTAGGGTGCAGTGTGCTTATTATAATGAGCAAACAAATAGAAATTGTGAAAAAATTGGGATAAATCGTAAAAGTTGTGAATTACAATGTTTTGTGATTTTTTCCTCTTAAAAGTTACATTTTTTCCTATGTTATTGGGTTCTTCACAAGCCCCTCATACCCATTGGGTTTGGTTTGGGTCTTACTTAAGGCCGCAACAGCTTGGGTTCGCCTAGGGTTGGCTTTGGGCACCTTGGGTAGCCCATGGAAGTTAAAAAAAAAAGAATGTCAAAAACTTAATTTTTTTCAATTTTTTTTTTTTTAAAAAGAGCATTTGCCAACCCAAATTTGGCCCTAAAGTTATCTTATTGACTTATTTTATTAAAAGCTACATAGCTCTCATCATTTAAATTGGTTAGATTCTTTAGCTTCATTGTTATTTTTGTAGGCCCTTGGTTCCCTTGTTCCTGCCTCTCCCTGTCCTGAGACTTTGTGGAACATAGGTTATTTTGCTTACATTTATATATTTCAATAGGTTGCGAGTTCTACAGTTGAGAAAAATTGGAGTACATACTCTTACTTCTTCATCCATTTAGTCAAGTGCAACCGATTGAGTTCAAAATAAAGTTAAGGATTTGGTCTTTGTGCACTTTAACTTGCATCTCTTGTCACATAAGAAACTTGATTATGAGTGGGTGTCATATAAGAAGCCTTTATAGATGAGGCAACTTCTGACATGGCTAGTGGACGTTGCAGCTGATTGTGTTTCAAATGAAATTGAACCAAATGTTAACTTGGATGCTCTTGATGAAGAGCACTATAAGTATTATTGAATATTGATTGTAATTTCCATGTTGTATTGACATCTGAGAAATCACTGAATAGTGAATTATGAATTTACGAGTATTTTATTTTTTGCAAGTTATGAGGTATTTAAATATTTTGTTTATTGGCAATTAGGATTATTTCTGTTTTATAATTTGTAATATATAAGAAATTATAAATTATGGCTATATTGAATATTAGTGTATATATATGCACACATGAATCTGTACCTGTATGCAAGGAAAAAAATTGCCATCCTGGTGAGGCCCATACCCATCCCTGTACCGAGATTGGTTATTTAGATTTTTTTATAGCCTAGGAGAACCTGACAGTTGTACTGGGTGAATCTGGGCCTAGATTGCGTTTCTTGCCTCAACCCTCTGCAAATTCATTTAAAATTTTGAAAAATCTCTGTACAAAAGAAAAATGACATCAGCTGATTGCTCTGCATTTATGTTTTACAAACACCAGGGATAACACTGTTTCCCATTAAAACAAGCAAAATGCCATTTCATTATAAACAACTATTTCTGGACATTTCTCCACATTTTCTTAAGTCTGCAACATTGTGGCTGAGATTTTTCCGCAAAACCAAAATACGTCGCTGCATTTTAACAAATATATGGGTGCGTTTTCTACCATTTTCCTTGAAAACTAGATTTTTTTCTTTCATAAAATAAACTTTAGTTATTTTTCTAATAAATGTATGGATATAAATTTTATTATTGTTAATTTGATTTTTCATTTTGTTTTAATTTAATTTGTTATTTTTTTAAAATAATATTTTGTAAATATTTTTACTTGTACTAAATAGAATATAGAAATTTGAAAGTTAAATATTATAAAATAGAATATATATAAATATTTTTAATTTTCATGTTTAAAATATCTTTAAAATTGGAATATATAATTATTTTAATAATTTTTTATTCAAAGAAAATATTTAGCAACATTTAACTATTTCAGAATATAAACATTTTAATTGAAAAACATCTAAAATAAATGTTTCAACTCAATAGAAGCAATAATCTGCAAAAAATCCTGATTAATTGCGATTTTTTAAGAACTTGCAAAAAAAACACAAATAAAATCGCATTGATTTTCACTCGAAAAAAAACCATGAGACCATAGCTTGTTGCTTACTATTATGCTTTGATAGATATTTTCCAAGCATATATAGCTTGTTCAAAAGCACCTATTTTAGGCTTTTAGCCATAGCAGCAAGGCAGTGAATTGTTTGATAAAATGCTTTGGTAGACATGTATGAAAAATGTGGTAGCATAGACAAGGCAGTGAACTGTTTGAAAAAAATGCCTCAAAGAAATGTGGTCTCACGGTGATGGAATGCCATGATGAATGCTATGGATTGTCATGACATTCCATCACCATGAGACCAGGAGAACAACTTTAAGTTGTGTTTAAAAGAGGGACTTGGAAGGGGGACGCCTTCATGAGGTGTTATTATATTTTAATTTTTGTCTAATGCCTTGGGAAAAAGTGGACGCCACTTTTAAGGAGATATATTTTTAAATAAAGTGAAATTTATTAGCTTGCAAAAGGGACGCCATTTTGAAGAATTAATTGATTTTTGGAATTTGAAAAGACTTGTGTCTTTTGGTGTGCCTTCTTGAGAATTTGAAGAGTTTTATGAGTTTCTATAAAATAAAGGTTTTGCTCGAGCTTTGGCATCCAATTTTGCTCATTATACTGTTATGCTGTCAAAATGACAAATGATGTTTTTCTTCGAGGATGCTACCTCCTAGCCAATTACCAATTTCGTGTTTGAAATACAACACCTAATTGGCCTTTTGCCTTGTCTAAGCTATTGCTTACTATTATGCTTTGATAGATTTTTTCCAAGCATCCATAGCTTGTTCGAAAGCACCTGTTTTAGGCTTTTAGCCATAGCAGCAAGGAAGTGAACTGTTTGATAAAATGCTTTGGTAGACGTGTATGAAAAATGTGGTAGCATAGACAAGGTAGTTAACTATTTGTAAGAGTTGCTGATGAACTCGAGCACCCAGGATCACCTGCAAAACCAAGATAAGCCTTCTACATGAGAGCAGCAAGAGATAAAACGATGGAATATGGTGCAATAACAAAATGATGTTATTATCACACACTAAATGATACAATATGCCTTAGCTCTCCCTTGAATTGACTAAGTTGATATGAACTCATCTAGAATTGATAGGAGGGAGAGGTGAGTGCTGATTATATAGGCATAATGTGGGCATATAATTCCAAGAGGGGTAATAACTCCCAAATAATCAAATTAGGTGGGAGTTATGCCTACTTGGAAAATGCCAAATAGGTGGCATAACCTACTCAGAAAGAGACAAACGAGTGGTTTTGTGAGGTGGCATAAAATGCCAAAAGAGGGTGTGGAATTCAACCACCCAAATGTGGGTGAGAGCAACACATGTTATCGATGGATTATGCCATGTGTCCTCACATGAACCATGTCTCCTATAACCTAAGGTATGCTTAATAATGTGTAGGAAAAATAATATTAAAAAACCTACACTAACACCCCCCCCCTAAGCATAGCTTATGTGGGTGAAAGGATCAAACAATGCAAAGATGGGTCTCGGCTACGAGGCCATGTTAGGTACCATGTACAATGATAAAACCTCTCAAAAGATGAGAAGGAGAAAACCCGTAGGACAAAACTCCCCCCCAAGAGAGAAGAAGAAGAGAGACCATATAGTCCCCCAATGTAGAATCTCCTGCATTGTTGGTGAATGCTAGATACAAGAAGTTGAAGATGATCCAAGATTGCCGAACAATATTCCTCCCCTTGGGAAGAAAGAAAACCAAGGATGTATGCAGGATATCTTCCCATTCCTGAAAGGAATATGAAGGAAGAATGATGAAAATGTATGATGTCTCTGAACTTTGCTCAGGTGTCCCCATGTCGATGCCGAAAGCTGTCACCATCAAATTAGGTGTTCTAGGCGACACTGCAGAAGATGACGATCCAAAACCTAGTGGAGATGGATGTAGAACAAAATCCGAAGACAAAGATATCTCCTCTGAAGACAAAGGCGCCTCCTCCAAATGGTGCTCAATAGTGACCATAGTCATGTCAAACTGTGAAGAATGATCGTGTGGGTAAAGAACAAGAGGGTCAAAAAGTTTCCCCTCAACATCTGAAGAAGACGAAACAACTTCATCAAAGAGAAGATGAATACTGTCGATGATGTCTCCCAAATCTGCAATATGAGACTCCACAAACAAGTCTGAAATACTTGTCAAGAAGCCATCGCAAGTAGCCAAATCTAAAAGACAATGTATCTCCTGCTGCACTGAATCACAAGGAGCCAAAAATGTTGGATCACGAGCATCCTTAGGTACAACAGTAGATGAAGGAGATGAGATCTTAGTGCATGTAATATGACTACACCTATCATCCCCCATTATATCTTCAAAACATGATGAAATAGATGACTTTGCCAATGCCGAAATAGAAGAGCCCTCAGCCCCAAGATGTTGACTCATAGACGAAGAAGGTGAACCCTCTAAATCTGGATTAGGAGCCATAGAAATTGAAGTCTCAATAGATGTCTCTACAGGAGGAGAAGGTTTTGTGTCATCAAAACTACCATACCTTTACCAATCATAAAGTGTTTCAACTGTTTTATCATCAATAGGTCGAAACTCTGCAAGTGGAACAAGACAATCCGCAATAGGATCCTCTGGGAATGGAGGTTCATTCGATTCTCCATACATCTCCCAAAGTTTGGTCATAAGGTCACGAGGGATCTCAATACCATCAGTGACCATTTGTGTATCTATATCACAACTACAACCAATTACTCCTAGGATATGTTCTATTTTTAAGTCCCACACAACTTTCTTCCATTTTGATGAAGGTTTAGGAACCAGTCCATAGAGATAGGGCAAAAGATTAAGTCATCTACAATGTGTTAGGATTACATCTTGCCAAGACTTAAAGTTCCATCGATTTAACCTTATTACAACAGGATGTGTTTTGATTCCCATATTAAACTCCTCAACTTTAGTCACACAATAGACCAATCAAGAGACATAAGCCATTTCAAAGGCCAAAGATTACCCCCCCAAATTCACTCAATCAATGATCCCCCCAAAAAAATATGATGATGGCACTTTATAATTTAGTGCGAGTACAATTCTGGAGTTGTTTCCATAGTTTTACAATGTCCAATAATGGACCCAAATACCGAAAGTACAAAATAATCTCATAATCAAAACCTCAAAATTGCACCAATGTGTAGTGCTCGGAAAAATATCAACTTTCAAAAAAAGGATCACCTCGATCCGAGGTCATACGTGAAAGTTATAGCTGTTTGAAGTTCCAAAAACGAGAACTGTCCTTCAGATCTGCTGAAAAACCTGATTTTTTGGAAAATCTGGATCACTTGAGAAAATATGGATTCCACCACTACGAAGCCTGTGAAATTCGACCCCAAATAAAAAACAATTGCTCACAAAAAGGAGCCAAAATGACTGAGATACAGGCTTTTGAAGATCGGGTGCAAAATGCAAAACTCCAACAGAGAGGGTGTCTGCTGAAACGTTCTGATTTAGTTTATGTAAAATATATAACTTGAATGCAAAAAATAACGACGACCCTGATAGTTTTTTTCTATTGCAAACAAAACCCAGATGGCGAATTTTCTTTAAAATATACAGAAAATGTGGATCTAGTGTAAAACAGACGCCTTTAACAACATAAAACGACCCCAACAACCAAAAAACGACATGCAAAGGTAGAATCAGCTACCTGAGACAAGCAAAGGCATGCTACAACCTGCAATACTGATTAAAACACTCACAAATCTCTCATATTCGAGAAGGGGCTTGCAAATCTAACGCTCTGATACCATGTAAGAGTTGTTGATGAACTTGAGTACCCAGGATCACCTGCAAAACCAAGATAATCCTTCTACACGAGAGCAGCAAGAGATAAAACGCTATAATATGGTGCAATAACAAAATGATGTTATTATCACACACTAAATGATACAATATGCCTCAGCTTGGCCTTGAACTGACTGAGTTGATATGAACTCATCTAGACTTGATAGGAGAGAGAGGTGAGTGTTGATTATATAGGCATAATGTGGGCATATAATTCCAAGAGGGGTAATAACTCCCAAATAACCAAATTAGGTGGGAGTTATGCCTACTTGGAAAATGCCAAATAGGTGGCATAACCTACTCAGAAAGAGACAAATGAGTGGTTTTGTGAGGTGGCATAAAATGCCAAAAGAGGGTGTGAAACTCAACCACCCAAGTGTGGGTGAGAGCAACACATGTTATCGATGGATTACGCCATGTGTCCTCACATGAACCACGTCTCCTATAACCTAAGGTATGCTTAATAATGTGTAGGAAAAATAATATTAAAAAACCTACACTAACACTATTTGCAAAAATGCCTCAAAGAAATGTGGTCTCATGGTGATGGAATGCAATGACAATCCACAGCAATTTGCTTGTCATGGCATTCATCATGGGATTCCATCACCATGAGACCACATTTCTTTGAGGCATATTTTCAAACAGTTCACTGCCTTGTCTATGCTATTGCTTACTATTATGTTTTGATAGATTTTTCCAAGCATCCATAGCTTGCTCGAAAGCACCTGTTTTAGGCTTTTAGCCATAGCAGCAAGGTAGTGAATTGTTTGATAAAATTGCTTTGGTAGACATGTATGAAAAATGTGGTGGCATAGACAAGGCAGTGAACTGCTTGAAAAAAATGCCTCAAAGAAATGTGGTTGCATGGTGATGGAATGCCAAGACAAGCAAATTGCTATGGATTGTCATGACGTTTTATCACTGTGAGACCACATATCTTTGAGGCATTTTTTCAAACAGTTCACTGCCTTGTCTATGTTGTTGCTTACTATTATGCTTTGATAGATTTTTTCCAAGCATCCATAGCTTGTTCAAAAGCACCTATTTTAGGCTCTTAGCCATAGCAGCAAGGCAGTGAACTGTTTGATAAAATGCTTTGGCAGACATGTATGAAAAATGTGGTAGCATACACAAGGCAGTGAGCTGTTTCAAAAAATGCCTCAAAGAATTGTGGTCTCATGGTGATGGAATGCCATGACAATCCATTGCCATGACACCACATCCACATTTCTATGGATTGTTGTGGCATTCCATCACCATGAGACCACATCCACATTTCTTTGAGCTATGGATTGTCATGGTATTCCATCACCATGAGATCACATTTCTTTGAGGCATTTTTTCGAACAGTTTGCTTCCTTGTCTATGCTATTGCTGACTATTATGCTTTGATAGATTTTTTCCAAGCATCCATAGCTTGTTCGAAAGCACCTGTTTTAGGCTTTTAGCCATAGCAGCAAGGCAATGAATTGTTTGATAAAATGCTTTGGTAGACATGTATGAAAAATGTGGTAGCATAGACAAGGCAGTGAACTGTTTGAAAAAATGCCTCAAAGAAATGTGGTCTCATGGAATGCCATGACAAGCAAATGCAATTGGCAGCTGCTCCTAGTTATTAGTTATTCAATGTGAAGTAATTGCATAACTGCTTGGGTTGACTTTGTAAAAAACTATATTGTAATTGAAATTTTGTCATCTATTAGCATCTAGTTATTAGTTATGCAATGTGAAGTAATGCTTTGAGTTTGAAAGATGTGCAATGCAATGTAATCAGCGATATGGATATAAACTACAAAAATCTATTTTCTACAATTCATTAGTTAAACTCTTTATTTTATTGCTCTCTATATCTCTATGCTATGGAAATGCCTTTCAATTAAAAATAAATAGTTTTTATCTCTTGTTCTACAATTTTTTACATTTTTTTTTAAATCCGATTTTTTCCCAATATTTTCAAAAATTCTTATACTTTTGGTTTGCCGATATTTTTCCCAAAAGATTTTTGCTGCTATGGGTGACTTTCAAGGATATAATGGAATTTCGGATCCAATGAAGATTATTTCGATGAACCCAAAAAAAATTCGAGTCCAATTTTTTTTGGTTGAATTTGCAAACGAAACCCACAAACCTGAACTCAAACCGAACTGGTAACTTAAGTTTTAACTTTAGTACACTTTTTATCATTTGTTTTGAACGTTTTTACCTAGCCCACATTTGTGTGGAAGCTGCAATGGTGACTTAAAGTTTCAATGACTGCTCCTTCAAACCTCATCCCCTTCAGACTTAAAGCTTAGACTTTGGCTCCTTCATCACAATCTCATCCATTTTTCATTGTACAGTCCATATTCATTTCAGTTGGTTGAGTCGGGCTTGTAGAATTGGTATTAATCTGTGCTTGCTATAGCAAGTTTCACCATAAACTTAGGATTAAATTGTTTGAATCCATTTTTGTTCGTAATTAAATCTGAATATAGCAAAATGATTCCTTAGAATAACTTGAAGGTTACCCATGTGTAGAGCAGTATCTCGACAAAACATCCATTGCTGCAACTGTAAAATGGAGCAGGACTTCTCGAGAGTGAAAGGAATGTCTGAAGTAGAACTTCTGAAGAAGGTTTCAGACATGGTAGTCACATCAAGCAATAGGACTCCTCTAGGAAATCCAAATGTTGAAAAGAAGAATCTGCAAAGTTCAACAGAGGTGGATTCAAAGACCTTGTAAGACACTGTAAAATGCATATTACTATATGGACAACAAATGGGCAGATAGATCAACAATATAGTGTGAGATGTTTTCTAGCTACACTACAAGGAGTGCAATTGATTGGTATACTGATATTCTAGATATTGGAAAAGTCACATGGGACAGACTAAGGCATTTGAACTAGAGTTCAAACTATTGAGGGATGACAGTGATATTGTCACTGAAATTAATATTTCGATAGGGTAAGCATGAAAATGTATGAGTTTATAACAGTAGTCTTAAAGAATTAGTGAGGAGATTGGACAAGGAACCAATAGATGGGTTAAAGGAGTACTGGTTCATTGAATGGTTGATATGCTCACTACAAAAGAAGATAGAGCGAAAACAAGAGGTCCTCCTGCATAAAGAAAAGAAAAGATGATTCTGATTCAAGTGATAACGGATCAGGATTGGTGCAGGCTCTCAGTAGAGACATGTTAAGAATGATGAAAGAGCTAAAGGACCCAAAAGAAGGTAAAGAACTTTGGTGTACTGATTGTAAAATTGGTCACACCAAAACTAGTTGTTCCAAAGGGATGTTTTGTGAAATATGCCTAGTTGTGGGCTATTCATTTAGGGATTTGCCCATACGATAAAAGAAAGAGTTCTTAAGTGCTCTTTGTTGAAAGCGAGCCATCAGCATTGAATACCACCATGGGGAAGGAACAAAAGAATAAGATGCATCTCCCAATACATCAACAAGCACCAAATGTGGGTGGAGCTAGAAGATGAATAGAGTACAATGGACAACACTAGCTGATTATACTGTGTTGGAATTGCAACAAGTGGGGCCATTTCACAAGAGATCGCCCCACCAATCAAGGCAGTCCTAGACTTCTTTTGTAGACGAAGAGCGAGAAGCATATGAAAGCAATTTCTGAGGCATCAACCAAATGTGGGTGGAGCTAGAAGATGAATAGAGTACAATGGCCAACACTAGCTGATTATACTGTGTTGGAATTGCAACAAGTGCGGCCATTTCACAAGAGATTGCCCCACCAATCAAGGCAGTCCTAGACTTCTTTTGTAGACGAAGAGCGAGAAGCATATGAAAGCAATTTCTGAGGCATCAAAGATTTGTTGATTGAGGAACTTGAACCTAGGATAGTTGGACAAATGGTTTGTAGTGGAAGATATAAAACTTGAGCATGGTAGTAGTGTCTGGATCACTGAAGTCTTTGGAAGGTTCAAGAGTTAGGAAGTGTCCGGAAGTCCTCAAGAGGTAAAGGAATGCCTTGAGCAGAACTTCCTGAGGAGAAGGTTCCAGGCATTGCAGTCACATCAAGCAATAGTGACTCCTCAAGCAAGTCCCAATGTTTTGTATACTGTCTGCATGGATATGTTTGTACATTGTCTACAAGGCCATCTATAAAACTTGTAAAAGATATTCTTGTAGCATGAACTTTTGTAGGTTTGTTTAGTGACTCAAGTTTATGCCAAGATCCTACTGCTTAACAAATATATTGTGGATCTTGATTGTGAAGACAATCACATACCTGTTTTCTAATGCTTGGGTAGGAAGACATAATTCTATGACTTCATTATTCTTGATGTATGCTGTATTTAGCATGTAACATAAATCCAAGCTTTTCTGTGGAAGAGGAAAAAGGAAAAACAAGCTGCACATGATTGATTAGAGATCTTATGGACTATGTACATGTCATATGTTAGATTAAACTGAGATATGGAAGGAAACACCATAGCTTATCATTCATAAATATGAAGAAATATGTCTTGAGACATCAGTCAATACAATCACCTAGATTCCAAAATACATCACATTGACTAAAATTTACTGTTATGTGGTTTTTATGGAATAATGAAGTCCAAAAGTCATTTTCAAACTATATGGTGTCATTTCTTATAATTTTAGATACATCTATCTATATATGTATAGTTCTGCTGAGGAAAATTTGGGGTACATGTCCTACATATAGCAGCATTTATTTATTTTCAATGTTGATTCATTTGGACAGGTAAGGGATGAACTTGAACATCTTCTAGATGATGATGAATATATGGCTGATTTGTACTTAACTCGGAAGTATCTACATACTCAACAATTGGAAGCTTCATTAACAGCTGGAGGTCCAAGTGGTTTATCTGTTACCCCCAAATTGTCTCACTCAAATTCTCGCTCATTGAGCAGTTCTAGCTTTATTGATAGTGTTGCTGGGGATGAAAATGACGTAGAAGATCTTGAAATGCTGTTGGAGGCCTATTTCATGCAAGTTGATGGAACTCGAAACAAGATTCTGTCAGTGAGTATATTTCCTTCTGCCAATATCACCATCAGCTAGGTTAAATTGGGGTAACACAATATTTCAACACGTGCATAGTTTTTGACTTGCATAGAAACATGTCCAGCAGACAAAATGTACCATTAATTCTGTTTTTCCTCCTTATATCATCCTTAACCATTCTGTTTGCTTTGTTGTTTTAATTTTTAAAAATAATGTTTTACTGCATTTTTATAGTTTGGTTAGAGTTACAGCACTAATTCAAGTGAACTAGACAGAAAAGACAAAATGATATGGATTGGGGAATATATTTCTGTACAATTATAAAGGTTAAGGGTTCTAGGCCAAGGGTATTTAATATTTATGCTTCTTGGTTAACTTCTAGGAACGTGGAAATGTGTAATAGCAATTTAACAACTATGCAAAATCAGGGTACACCAAAGCAGGTTTACAAGAAAATGCACAAAGATAAAATAGATTAAAATTTGGAAGCATCAAACTTTTACTTTACTTGAGAATGGGAAATGCTGATTTCATTCCCTGGACTTTATTTCCTGCAGCTTAGGTTTTGAATTTAATGAATTTAGATTGCATATGAAAGAGGAAAGTGCTGTAAGGAAAGGTCACTAATAATTTGTTGATATATTGAAATACTAATAAAACAGATAATCTGCTAGCGAGTTATCAATCAACATTTCTAGTGTCTTTGAAATCCAAAATCTTGCTAGCAAATGATTAACTTTGAACACAATTTAAAAGGTAAGTAGCTTCTTTTAAATGGATTTCATCATTTGCTGCAGGCCATGTATGGGTACTGGCTGCTCCATAGGTGAGTAATTGGGTTATTCAGAGATTAACAAGAGGCTGTTACTTGATAGGCCGCCCCTTTGCATCAATTTACAAGTCTTCATTTGGATCAGCCTCCCATTGGTCTGGATGATAACATCATTTAGTCATTATGATATTGTGATTAGGATTCAATCGTGTCGTTTTTTGAGTCAAACTCATTGACCCATCTCTCATGATAAGTTGTTCACAAGAACCCATCTCTCATGATGATGAATGGTCCATTTAGCACTCATTGCATCTAGGTGATGCTCACAGAGGTGAAGCATTGGGCCTTCCCGGGAGGTCACCCATCCCAGTACTACAACTCAAGCGCGCTTAACCATGGAGTTTTCCCCAAGGTTAAGCACACTTAGCTTGCAACCCCATTTGTAAAACCTTAAGCAAGTGTTGTGCTTTATAATTTACTATGTCTTTTGTACACTTTGGACTGTCCTCTTCTGACTGGAGTGTGCATTTTTCTTATTAGAAATCTGAAAAACAGGCAGATATCTTCATCAAGATCTAGCTGAACAGGAACCTGGAATGCAATAGAGCTAGAAATGATCTTACAATGGAAGTCAGTGAGGCATCTTGTATGTCTCTTGGAAATTTTCTCATTTCTCCTATCCCTCTGCATCCAAAGAATCCTTTATTGGAAAATCAACCCACAGAGTAAACAAGATTTGTTGTCCATATGTCGTTTCATGATTTCACTGATGTGTTTGCTAATAAATTGTTTTGGATCAAAACAGCTCTTCACCAAAAACTAGATGTATATTGAATTAATGGAAAGAAGGAATGATTCTGTACCTTCCCTACTCTGCATTTTTCATGCCTTAAACAATCTTATATATATTTGTATGCACACTGGAGAATCATTTGAAGCAATTCATTTATTTTATTGCTGGTAAAGATGCGTTTTTGAAAAGGTCCAAACCCTTTTACAAAATGAGAAAGATAAAATGATGAAGCCCAGCAAAACAACAAATTGCAACATGGCACTAGCAACAATAAGGCTGCATTACATCAGCAAGCAAATAACAAAGATGTTGAAAGCATAATAAACAGAGTTAGCAACCCAAGGACCAAGGGAGAACAACTGAATCATGATGATTTGAAACTAAAATGCTCCAAGGAGCATTGGACAGCCTCAACCATCTTATCTTTCTGTTGTGACCTTTTCACACATCGCCCCATTGCAAATGGGGACCCCTTGTTTTTGCTTTTTGCCTTAGCATCGCAAATGTTTATCACCATTTTTCTTTTACAATGAGGAGTTAAAGTTTTGAAGACTCATCTGAGCCAAGTTGGGAATTCAAGCCCAAAATAGTGCCTAAACGTCATAGAAGTGCTCAGAAGGTCCGGAAGACGAGGATCGCCTGTGCTTTGAGTCAATTCTGACGCTTCCAATTTTTTAGGGATTTTTGCTTTTTTGCTTTTTAAATTTTTGGCATTTTTGGACCAATCTGAGACCCCTATTTTTTAGGGATTTTGCCTTTTCTATTTTTAGAAAGTCAACCTGGGTCTCATGGGTCATGGAGTCAACGTTTAATCTTCAAAATCAAAATTTTATGCCTCCAAGAGTAAAAAGCAAGAAAAAATCATAAAAAGCAAGGAAAAATCACATGCCAAGGGTTTGATGATCTAGAAGCAGACAAGAATGGCAGCAAGAAATTCATGGCACAATCAGTATGAAGTCCACCATACTCAAGATGAAGGCATGTTTGGCACAAGTTCAAAGTCCGCCATGGAGTTGTCAAAGGCAAGGCAAAGTCCGCCCAAGCCTGAAGAGGAAATGTCAAGCTGAGCATTAGGTTGTTTATTTTCACAAGTAGGGAAATTCAGCTGGAAGGAACCAGTATGAGCTTTGAAATGCCAAATCAGAGATATGTTAGATCTGTTTTATGTAAAAAAAATCCAAAAAAAGTGAAAAATTAAAAAATCAGAAATGGAAAATCCAAAAGGAGATTTCTCAATGGATGGGCGTCTGTTCCATATTTCTTGTTGTCAGGACAGTCTCCTTGTGGATATTGCTCAAATCCAAGAAAATTTGAATGCATAGCTACATCCCAGGAATTTGTCTCAGTATGCTTTGCCAGGAAGATGCCAGATTCATGAAATGACCAAACATGATGAAATGAATTGCTTGACATTCCTCTCGAGGATAAAGAGCTTGTTCTCCAAGGAAATTTTTTCTTTTGGGATGTTCCCAAGCCAAGAGTGTTGGATGTAAAACCTGATGATTATAGCATTCTAGAAATTATATATGAGGCCTTCACAAGGTTCATACTTAAAATCCAAAATCAAATAGAATTGGGTAATGTTCAATTGAATGGTGTTTTGCTCCCTTGTTGGTGTCGGATTCACAACGCACCTCATCCAGAGTTCACTTGCACATCATGTGAAGAGGCTATCAACCATGCCAGATGTCACCTTGGATTACCGGAGCTACCATATGGATGCTTCAAGGACAAAGGATGGATTGAATATGTCAAACGAACATTTTTAGCACCAAATGAAGAATGTACCTCAATATCATCTAACAGCATTGAAAATAAGTCACAACAAGATAATGTGGTCGAGCTTGGGGATCAAATGGGTGAAGATTGTTCCTACATCACACTGGAATGAGAGGCCATTGGAGTAAAGATCAAAGAAGCAATGGAATACATCCAAGCAAGAGGAACCACCCAAGGCAACTGTCAGCATACGGAAGTGAATGAATATATAGAATTGCAAGTTATTGAAGATCATCAAGAACCAGAAATGGAGGACTTAGCTCAAAGTAGAGATGGCGTGAGAAATTTCCAACGTTCATTCATCCAAGGAGGAAAACATGAAGAAAGAAGTGATTCCAGTGCACTTCAAGAGGGAATGGTCCTTGATAAAACAGTCCAATCATGCATGAACAAGATGGAAGAAATGATAAGTGGCTTAAGGCAAGATGATATGTTTGACGATCAATGGGCTGCCAAGATGGAAGCAAAATATGAAATATATTTCCCGTCTGCGCTTGATCCAATGTTCACAATCATGGAGGAATTGCTTGATGAAATTGAAGCAAATGAAAGGCTACTTAATAAACAAGCAACTGCGATAGGTATAGAAAATGAAGAGCAATTCAGGTTGGGGCTTGGTCCATCGTTGGAGATTCAGAAGAAGCCAGTGCATGAAATACTCCAAATTCCCAAATTCCCTTTTGGATCCAATTCCTGCCACACTCCACCTAGTTTGGAACGTGATGTTCATCTCCATGTTTCAGATGCAAGTGGTATGGTTCACCATCAACTTCGACCTCCTAATGAAGCAATGAATGACGAACAAGAATTCATGTCGGCGAATGAAGACTACTAGGTTGTATCTTTCCCTACTGTTGACTACAAGGAATATCATTTTGATTATGGAGATTTAGGAAAGATAACTTGTTTATGGATTAATCATGGTCCGGGTGAGTTGCCCCAGTTACTAATCTTTCCCAAAGTTTTGCTTGAGTTTCAGATTTGCCCTTTGAAAGAATATTTCTCCGAGTTTAAAGATAAGTTTGCAAAATTTCGCACTGTGACCATTGCTTCGTTGTTACTACACATCTTGAGAAATCATGTTAGGAGTTGTATATACTTAGGTCTTTTGACTGTTGTTCGCTTAAAATTTTGTTTTTGTTTAGAGTAGGTTTTCTTTCTCGGTTTGCTTTAGATTAGTTACTTTGCTTTCTTAGTTTAGTTTGCTTGCCCATTTTGTTTTGCTTTCAATAAAGGGGCTCCCATTTGTGAGGGGTGTTGTATCTTAAGAACTTGAGCATTTGTACTAAACTATGCTCAGTCCATTTCTTGAATAGTTATTTTATGAAGTACCTTTTGAATCCAAGGTTGTTCTTTTCTCAACTTTATCATTCGGTTAAGGTTAGTACTTGACTGGAAAGGGAATCATCTATTGTATCTTGACATTTGAGTCTCACAGTTATTATATCTTACACTTAATGAATTCTCTGAGTCATTACGGTCTCCTAGATGAAGTCATGGCTAAACAACAAAAAATAATCAAAAGTCTTACTTCAGCGCCACTATAATGCTCAAACCCATGTGAGCTTCATTGCTTACAGGCCAAAGTGTAGAAATATGTGAAAAGAAAAGAATGAAAAATCAAAACACTTGGCTTTTGGGTGTGCGGACATCTCTATAGGTGTACAAAAGAATCAAAATAATAATAAAACGCTGGAAGTAGAGCAATCTCTGTGAGATTATAGAGATAACCTCGCCGGGGCTATGGACGCTCGCTGGCAGTGAGGCTCTATCCAAGGATGCTTTTGGAGTTAAGACAAAATTATACGAATGCCATGATGGAACCAAAGAGTCATATTAGTCTTATGAGACAGAAATAAACGCATTTGCACACACTTGTAATTGCAAGATAAAGGTCTTGATACAGTTTAGGATTCCTCTTCCCTTTTGAGTACTCTTCTTAGCCAAAGGGGTAAGTTAGTTAGAATTAATCTAAGATTCGGGGTTTGAAGGAAATTCTATCTTTGAAATGTTCAGGAACATTTATTCAGGTTGGCGCTAGATGTTGTAACCTTTTCACACATCGCCCCATTGCAAATGAGGACCCCTTGTTTTCGCTTTTTGCCTTGGCATCGTAACTGTTTATCACCATTTTTCTTTTACAATGAGGAGTTAAAGTTTTGAAGAGTCATCTGAACCAAGTTGGGAATTCAAGCCCAAAACAGTACCTAAACGTCATAGAAGTGCTTAGAAGGTCCGGAAGACAAGGATTGCCTGTGCTTTGAGTACATTCTGACACTTCCTATTTTTTATGGATTTTTACTTTTTTGCTTTTTTCATTTTTGGCATTTTTGGACCAATCTGAGACCCCTATTTTTTAGGGATTTTGCCTTTTCTATTTTTAGAAAGTCAACCTGGGTCTCATGGGTCATGGAGTCAACGTTTCATCTTCAAAATCAAAACTTTATGCCTCCAAGGGTAAAAAGCAAGAAAAAAAATCATAAAAAGCAAGGAAAAATCACATGCCAAGGGTTTGATGATCCAAAAGTAGACAAGAATGGCAACAAGAAATTCATGGCACAATCAATATGAAGTCCGCCATACTCAAGATGAAGGCATGTTTGGCACAAGTTCAAAGTCCACCATGGAGTTGTCAAAGGCAAGGCAAAGTCCGCCCAAGCTTGAAGAGGAAATGTCAAGCTCATCATGAAGTCCGCCCAAGGATGGATGGAACAAGAAGTCTAAAGTCCGCCCAAACCCAAGCATGCATGGAATGAACATCATGAAGTCCGGCCTTGCCTAGGAAGGAAAATGTCCAAACACATCTAAAGTCCGCCTAGCGTTGGCAAGAAGTCTCCAAAGTCTGCCTAGCACTAAGGAAGGCATGGCAAGACAAGGATAAAGTCTGCCCAGCCAAGAGGAGTAAAGAAAATTCAAAAATTTGGCTAAGTATTGATAGCTTGCCTAAGTATTGTTGCCTTGGGAAGAAAATTTCATGAAATTGGCTAAGTATTGGCACCTTGGAAAATAAAATTTCAGAAAATGGTTAAGTATCAAAGAAAAGAATATGGCAAACATATGGAAAAGAAGCCAAGTCCGCCAAGCCTTGGCATGAAACAAGCAAAGTACGCCCTTACAATGGAAAGACAGAGAAAGTCTGCCTAGCCAAGAAGACTCAAAATTGGAAAGGCATCAAGGAAGTTCGACTTTGGCACAAGGGAGAGAAAGTCTGACCTAGGTCAAGATAGAGGCAATGTCCAAGCTCAAGTTAAGTCTGCCCAATGAGAAAAACTCAGAAAATTGACTGAGTGTTGGAAGGAAAACAAGAGGAATAAAGAAGAAAAGTAAAGAGTAAGTGAATAAAATCCTTGTCCAAGGATGGAATTTGTCCTACATAGCACAAGCCAAATTCAAAATTGAAGGAAAATCCACAGGCAAAGTTCATTTGAGCATGGAGATGGCCAAAATCTTGGCTAAGTGTTGAATGGTCCACATGAAGGTGTTACAAAATGAACTTGAATAGCCAAAATTTGGCTAAGTATGGAAAATACTTCACAGAGAAAATTCCAATTTCCTCCATTGTGGCGAAAGCACAGAGGCATTCTTCTCCAAATTCAAGGCACTTGAAAGAATATTTGAGCATCTTGGGGGGATTTCATCTACAATCCCAGACCTATTGAAGCAATCAGGGCAACTTCTTGAAGGATTTTATCCCCTGAAGAATTAAAGACAAGCCCCCAATCAAAAATCAGATGTGACAAGAAGAGTGTTCCAAACAAATTTCCATACTTAGACAATTTCTTGACACAAATTGGATAATTCAGAGAGGAAATCCAAAGGAATAACACCAATCCAATTCAAGAAGGAGGAATTTTAGAGCAATCCGGAAAGAAAGAAAAACTTCAAGTCTAAACATGTGCTTCAAGGCGAGACTTCCAATACAGGTGAGAAGAAGAAATCAAAGTCTCAAAGCGAATCCAAGATCAAAGCTAGGAAGAAACAAGCACCAAGGACAGAGTCATCGGCAAAGGAAAAATATTCTAAGGGAAGCACATGGAACAAGACCAAAGTAACCAAGGAAGACATCCAGCACGCTGAGGTTGCGCCTCTTCATCTTCCAACCAATCAAATTGTTCCAAATCAACATGCAACAACTTTCTATTTTATTGTTGATTTATATTTAGTAGAAGGACAAGTGTCCCCAAATGTAATTTTCTCATTGGTCGAGAGGTAGTTGGTTGTGACAAACCCTAATTAGGGTTTTATTTTGTAATCTCGGTCGTTGATCCTAAATCAATCTTGGCCATTGAATTGTAATTGGGGAGCCTATAAATTGAGCTTGCCCCTCACTTGTAAAGTGTGAAGAAAGTGTATGAGATTGTTGTGTTTTGCTACTTACGATAATAAAAGCTCTTATGCATGATTTGCTTTGAATCCCTTTTATTGTCAAGTGGTTTGCAAGGTTACATAGCTTCTTCAACATTAGATTAGAATTAGAATAGAATTTGTTTTGAATGTTTGTTAAGTGAATGCAAGATTTGATAGCATAGATTTATGGTGAAACATTGCTCATACTTTCTTTAGATGGATGATTTTCATTCAATGCGTAAAGTTAGCCTGAGCTTATGATTGTGGATGCTTAACTTCAGTCTTATTCGAGACATGAAAATTATTATCACACCCCTTTGAAGATTGCACCCAATTTGTGTAGTTGTCCCAGGGAGGCGAAGCAAAGCGTGGTTACTCGTTTCACCTGATCTTTACTGTCTCTTGAATTCCTAGGGATAGATTAGAACCCCTAAACCCTTATCCTTTTCGCACTTTTTTTTGAGACCCCAAATTGACAATCCCAACAAAAGAAGCACTTAATGATAAATCTATCTAAGTCCCGAACTTGTGAGAAATTCCTTAACGTAAGTCCCTTTGTGTATTACCAGCATATCACAACGCCCATTGAGCTTATCCACACGTCAAGACCTGACAAAAGAAACCTTGGAATCACCATATGATCTTCTCGCAATCTTAGCATACGTGGTGGTTTTTCAAGAGAGGATAGAGTGTCTTTGGACATTTTATTCTGTGTTCGGTGGATGATAAAACATACACCAACACTTTCATGTAAAAAGCCTTCTGGGCTGAACTCTCTTTTTTAAAAGTTCCACTTGAACCAGAAGGACCCAAAGGGCCACACGAAGTCCATTCCCGTGACACCGTTTCCCCTTGATCAATAAATATGGGAGGTGACCTCTGCAACTCAGTTGTAGGGAAGAAATCTAAATCCCTACAAGCCTCAAAATCCTTACTCCTACAACCCTCCTTTAGTACTTCCCCAGAAAGGGTCTTGCAGACAGGATTAGATTAAGCCACCATCACATTCTGACCATCCAATGCAGCTCCCAAACAAAGCAGTAGAGACACCAACACCTTGCCCTGGTGCCAAAGTCATAGTAGGTGCTTCTAGCACATCATTTTCGGACTCCTTTGCTTCGGGAACATGTGATCTGACCTCACAAGGGGGGCATTCAACAACTAGAGTAGTAGAATCCCACATACCCAGTCGATGAACCACATCGATAGGAGTAGTGGCAACAAAATCACCAAGCACAACAGAAACATTCAACAGTGTTGAGACATGTGCATGGGCCGAAGTAGGAGATGCGGGGGCAAAAGAACCAGTATTCACATGACAGGCAGGAATAGACCCAGCCTCCAAATTCTGCAAGTGAATGCCAACAACTGGAGCTCCAACAGTTGAAGGGCTCGGTGGGAGTAAGAAAAAGCCAATGTAGCCCCTTATGCAAACCAGACAAGTTGCATCCATCAAACACCTTCACAACTAATGGAACCAACAAACCTGGTATCCTCACCTTATGGGCTATAGCATCGGTGGATCTCTGCTGTGTCTCCAGCTAGATGTCTATTAGTTTTTCCTCTTCCTTGTCATCTAGAGGGAAGTTCCAATTGTTCTGAAGATCACCATTTGAATCATCAACAACATCCCCATCATTGTTTTTGTCCTCATTGTTGGCCTCTACTCAATCCGGGCCATTCCCACTCAAGCCTCATTCAAAATTTGCTCTCTTTCTTGACCTTATCTTTTGTAGATGGAAGAAGGTTTTCCATATAGGGAGTAGGTTTTTATTTTTTAACTTTATGTTTTGGTTGATTTCTTTTTTTTTTTGCTCTTTTTCTAAGTTTTAGGTTCAGGAATTCCATAATTTTCTTATTATATGTTTCGATCTTTATATTAAGACTGTTTGTTCTTTTATGTCTTCCAGGTCCGTGAATACATTGATGACACAAAAGATTATGTGAATATTCAGTTGGATAACCATCGTAATGAACTTATTCAGTTTCAGCTTACTCTCAAAATAGCTAGCTTTGTGATAGTCATTCCTACCGTGATAGCAGGAATATTTGGGATGAATATTCATTGTCCGCTCTATGATGTTCAAGGGATATTTTTCACTTTTTGGGGATCTATTCTGTCAGGATTTGTTGCACTATTCTTTATAATTATAGGTTTTGCCCAGTGGAAAGGGCTACTTGGTACCTAGTAAAAAGTAATTTGATTGTCCATGGCATTGTTATCAGGAAAAACTCTATAGGCTACTTTTTTGCCGATAATTTATTAAATTTTTATTTATTTATTATGTTTTTAAAAATAGATGCAGTAGTCCATAAATTTCGCTGAAGCATGAGAGTAATTTTAATGAGAGTTTGGCTTTAAATGAATATCTTCATTTGAAATGCACAAGCACTTGCAAGTATTTTGAACTTGTGCTATCTGTGGTAGGCCGAACCCTTGGTTCCCTAATCATTGCTCTTTGAGAGTCGGTCTTAACAAATATATTTAAGATAACAAACAACACTATAGATTCTGTCATTCTTCTGGTACAAATATATGCCATAGCTCTCCCGCAATTTAAAAGTCTCATCATTAATGCACGCAAGATGCATTTACTTAGATCATTAAATGAAACAATTGCTTAAATAATTAGCCAATGAATTTAGCAAGAGGCTATTGTTTTCCCTATATTATCTTTTTAACAAGAGGCTATTGTTTTTGTCTATTATTGGATAAAATGTCTGCTTAAATAATTAATTATGCCTTTTACTAGCAGCTCGATTTTTTCTCCTGTGCTATAAGAAAAACCAGTATTTCTAATTACTTAGTTTGGAAACTGTTCAATTTGTTTTAATTGTTTTTATATTTATGATTTAAAAAAAAATATTTTAAAAAATAAAATTTTAAGTGGTTTATTTTAACTTAAAAAATAATGTATTTACTTTACTTCTTAGGGGAGAGGGTTCAGTAGTTGTGCAGTGTCCAATGGTCTGCAGTCAAATGTGATTATAATACTCAGTCTTACCACATATTTATACTATATATTGTAAATAAATAGTCCACATGTAAATAAAAAACAACCAAATGTTGATCAAAATAGATCCATACTTGAACACATGAGAACCTTTGAATGTTATATAAAAAAACATAAATACATTTATGAAGAAGTGAAATAAGTATTTTTTGTCTGATATAAAATATCATAACTATCCACTATAAGTGTCATTTATAAAAAAAAATGTTCATTTAATAAAATAAGACATTCATTTAAACAAGTATTGTTATCATAGTGAAAAAATATTGTTCTTATGTGTACCAACTATTGGGGTAGCAATTACAAGCATTGAAGTATTTCATATTAAAAGTTTGTTCTATCACAAATATAAAAGGTGAGCACAATAAATATCATATATTTTCCATTAAATGTGAAGGATTTTCAAAAAGTTTTAGTGTTCAACTATATGTCCATTTTTGTTTGATATAAGTTGTATTTTAAGTAATCATGTGTTGTTTTTATAACAACAAATAGTTTTTTTGTGTTCAACTATTGGTCCATATTTGTTGAATATAAAAGTTAGAGATATGAAAGATTTATGATTATTAATAGATATTTGGTCCATTTAGTTTGCATATTAGTTTTGTTTTAAATAAAAATATGATATTCTACAAGCATCAAATGATATTTTTTTGTTCAACTACTCAGGGTCCCATGATTAAGTTTTGGTCTAATATTTAAAAAATCAAATTTTAGACACTTCTCAATAGATGTGCTAATGTGGCGAGTTGCATGATGAGTCACACCTCCAAACCTTAGTTATAGATAGATAACAGGCCAGTCCACATTTCAAGAAAAAAAATGAAGGTTTATGATATTCCGGTCAATTGCTACATGTTGACAAAGTTAGCCCGCACGACTATTGGCCCCTCTCCCCTATTAGTCAAACATCATGGGCATGATATAAACGAATAATTTGATGGTAGAATTGATTATCTTATGATACTTGTGCATGTTTATTGTTAATGTGGATTATGACTCTCTGTACGAACTGTTAACTCATGTGAGTTAAGAGGGTCTTGTGAAATAAGTGACTTGGGAGGATTTTTAAAATAAAAGTTTTTGTTGTGCCCTCAGCACACACACCTTGTTTGGAACGGGGACCCTCTTTTCTTTCGCCTTGCCGGGTCGTCGCCGCCTCGTTTTGCGTGCCCACATTTTGGTGTCCTAGGTGGTCAACGTTTTTCCAAAGTTTCATATTGAGTTGACCGTGTTTCATCCCCTCCCTTTTGGCTAAGTCCTGGTGCCTTGCGGACTCTCCTTGGTAGTTTGCTCCTGCCAGCGGCCTTGGGGTCTGGCGGGCCCACCTCCCCGGGTTACCCTAGACGAGTTTCCTCTAGGTTCGCCATTCCAAAATGGCAGAAGGCTTCCGCCTTTCCGAGCCCCAGGACTCGGATCCTTCTTTGTCGCACCATTCAACCTTGTGAAAATTTTTCGACTGCTTTTGCGCCCTCTGGGCCCACACCCTCAGACTTCCATGTTCGGAACTCCTTGCTGACTTCGCTGTTCGTGACGGCCAAATTGTAGCGGCACTTCCCCCTTCGGGCCCCGAGCTCCCCTTTGTCGACGGCTTCCGAAATAAACTTAGAAACGATCGTCGGGTTGCGTCATTCCGGACCCTGGGCCCCGGACCTCCCGTCGCCGTCCGTGAATTTGAACTCCACCAACCCACCGGCCGGTCACACGGGAATTAAATGCTAAATGTGGTATAAATATAGGGCCCGACCTATCATTTTCATTTGTCAGGTTTGCCAGAAGGGTTCAAAGTGCTTGCCAGAGGAGATCAGTGCACCCGTCGATTGTCGCCCTCGCGCCCATTGTCATCACTTGCCCATCCTTAGCGGATTTAGCAACCTCTTCCATCGAACTTTTGAGGTAGGTTTGCCGTCCACCCTCCCGAGAGGTTTTTTATGATTTTACGCTTAAAATAACAAATAAACATGGGCTAAAAATGCATTTAATTGATAAAACATGACAAAACCCACGAAACCCATGTCTTCAAACCTCGAAAAACCCTCCAAATCATCTTGTAGGATCAAACCGGAACTTAACCTCGCCGTCGCTGTTTGTCACGCAGGGCATTCGTGCCCTTCGGGCTCGCGCCAACCCGTTGCCGTTGAAACCTAGCAAATAAACAAACTTATTTTCAAGCGGCGAAGTCCCACTCTCGGGCCTGCCAACCCAGACCTCCGTCATCCGATCACCGTCAAGCTTTGCGAATGACAAACTCAAACCAGCCTCCATCTTGGATTCTCGGGCCAGCTCCCGCGGGACTCCGTCCCTGGGACGCCGCATCGTTCCCGTTGTTTCAGACAGCGGTGAGAACCCAACCTTCTACCTCCCGGGGTCCGCTTTCCCTTTTGCCTCCCTGAGTTGAACGTAGAATGAGCTGAGCCGCCATGTCATCGGGTCTCGGTCTGCGGACTTCCGTCTGCGGACTTTCGTCACAGCTTCGCCCCTTTGAAACAACCATCTGACGGCGTCTTCCTGCCTCCCGGGTCCCAACCACCCTTTTGCCGCGAATACTAAAGAATGATGAACATCGGCATCCTTGCCCTTACCGGATTCCGCCCACCGGGTTTTCGTCTCATCTTGGCCGGTTCAAAAGGGCGAAGTAGGCCTGTCTTCGCGAGTTTCGGGTTCCACCCTCTCGTTTGTCGGGAAACTCCATAAAGAAAACCCAGCGGCCAAGATTAATGTTGGGTCCGGCCTATCGGGCTGCTCCCTCCGGACTTCTGTGCCGCACTCGCCATTTTCGAATGATAGATCACCAACGGCTTTCTGCCCCTTCGAGCCCAAATGCTTCAAAGTTTAAAAGAAACCATCGGCCGTATTTTGACCTTCCGGGTCCCCGGACCCCAGAGTTCCGGCCCCGAACCTCCGGATGCTCCTAAAGTGGTCAAAATAACCTCAAATTTGAAAACCAATCTCGACCCATGTGCTCAAATTCGACCCTCTTCGATACAAGCCTTTCAAACCATCAAAGCATGAAGACGGGAGAAATCGCCCGGATTGTCCCACCCTATTCGCCCTTTCAAAGCAACATTCCTGCCAGGGAAATTTGACCCCTTGGGCCTGGGTTGTCCAAAATCCCTCCAGAAAATGACTAATGACATTTGGAAGTCAAAGTTTGATTTTATGAATAATGAATTGTCTAATTGGATTTCGTCCATAGGATTTTGACTAATGTTAATGCTTTCGTAATTGGTTGTACTTATTACGTCTCTGTTTGCAGGATATATGGAATCGGGTGCAGGACCCTTGGGGGCAGCTGTAGAAAAAAACAAAGGAAAGAAAGCGGGTAAGACTCCTCGGGGAAGAGAGGACAAAGACCAAATGAAGTACCAGTTCCAGGGTGAACCTCTACATTCGAAAATCATCACTGACTGGAAGGAGATCACAAACACCAATATCGGCCACGTCGATATTGATGAATTTAAGCAAAGGGTCAGAGTCCACCCGAAGACCGATAATGCGAGGTCAATCAGACAGAGTGGAATTGCAAAAGCTGCAGGCTTCCCTCCATCCCTCGTAGCCCTTGAATTGGTCATGGCTTGCCGGCAGGCCTACCGGCCACAGACACGAACCATTGTTGATAGAGACGGGAACATCCTTGCCAACATGTCAGTTGAGGCAATTACCAAAACTTTTCACATCCCCACCTTTGAGGAGATGGAGATGCCCACCATTGAGGAGTGTAAAGCAACATGGGACGAGGACCCTATGGGCTGCAAAAAGTTAATAAACCAGTACTGGCTCAAGGCGAAAAGGGGTAGCGCTGCAAAAGTGCCTCAAGAATTCTTTCTCAGCGATTTCTATGAGGACTACCACAACCTAGTAACCATGTTGAGCAGGGTGATGGGCCTCCCTACTGCTGCATTTTTCCAAGAGTGGATGGTGTATTTTGTTGAACAAATCCTCCGTGGGGACGGAGATGTCACCACAAAAGCCTCATTCTACTGGGGAGGCATCATAAGCGACTGCTTTCATGAGCAGTTTATGAATGTGAAGAAGAGCTCTAAGTTCTACATGACCTCCTATCTGGTCTACTCACTGGCTAAGCAGAGGCAATACAGTGGACTGTTTGTGGCACCCGATGAGGAGCTGGGCTGAAGATTGAAGGTTTATGACAGATATCCCCAGCTCCAATTCAAAAATTTCAAGGAGTATTGTAGGGTGAATGACGCCTTCATCGGCCACATCATCAGGTTGCTCGGAGGGGATTTTGAGAGAAGGGTCTCTCACAGTGCTCGGGCATTCTTGAAGCAATACGCCTTCTTATTTTTACAGTACCCCAAATTCACATATATTTGTGCCTAGGGTTTCACGGAAAGGCCGAATAAGTTCCCCCAGTACCCCAATGACCGGATCATATTGTTAGAACTTTCCTGGCAGCTGTAGCATATACATTCAGTCCTCGGAGGCAAACACTTGGCAGGGATCCCTTATCCCTTAGGTTTCGGCCGGGGGATGTACAAATTGCAAACTTCCTAGTGTGCTGGGAATTCTGAGAAGGAATTGGCAGAGTACCATTTCCACCTACACATTGCTCGCCCACAGATGGACCCATATGGGCATGTAAAAAAGGCACTGGGACCAGGGTATGCCCACCTACATCACGTTGAAGATGTTTGTGCAGATTGCCAAGATGACAGAGAGGTGCGCACAAGGCATTACATGCGGATGACCGCATACTTCGTAAGAAGGGTGCAGCTGTTTCCCATACCAGATTAGGTTGAGGAGGATGAGAGCACCATCATGGATCCCAGGTACGCCGCAGTCGCTTATTTGCCGTTGCCAATGATAGATTGGGATGAGCAGGAGGTCGATGACCTCAATATTGTAACTAAGCCAATTTAGGCTCGTACCAAAGAATGGATTGATGGACAAGCAGCCCGATTAAAGCAACAAGGGGTTGTCTTGACATATGAAGGGCTCAAAAGTGAGCCTAGTGCCTCGGAAGATGTCGCCGCTACAACTTCAACAGGCGGGACATCCAAATCTCCTTCGCTCACAAGATCGAATAAGAGGAAAGGGATTGAAGCGGAACAGTCTCCAGACCCCAAAGTTTATTCAACGAAAGACTCAGGAGGCTCACCTTCTAAAAGGCCCAAACGGATGGGAAGCGTTGCGAAGCAGCCACCAATTCAAGAAGATCCCCTTCAAGAGGGTGAGGAATGGAAGACAGATCAGCCAAGACCTCCTCCAGCTCTCCCTATATCCGCCACCCTTCCGTCTGTTTCCCAGGCCATGGTCGCTACATCCCCACCTGCAGTGGACATCTCAGTCCATCTCGCCTCCTCTCTCCTGGCTGGGCCCATAATAATGGTTGACTCTTCCTCTGCCGCAACTACTCCGCTTTCCTCCGCCGCCATGTAACCTACTACATCACTCCCATTGGCAGCAGTGACAACACCAATGCCCTCACTAGCATTACCGAAGGCTTTCTCGCGGCACATGCAGAATGTCCCCTCTGAGATTTCTCAAATCCTTTTAGATCCCACCATCCAAACTACCTTAGCGTGGGTCCTCGCCAGTGCTACGCCTTCACAACCTCCAACGGGACTGCCAACAATGGAAGCCACAATGTTAATTTCCGAAGAATGGGAGAGGTGGGAGAAAGAAGCCTCGAAGGCAATGGAGGAGGAAGCTGATGAGTACCACGAACACCCGGAGTATGAACACCGACAAATTGACGGGGTGGTCTACGAAGAAGAAGGAACACGGTCTTTCGAAAGTGGAGACGAAGAGGAGGGTATAGGTGGTAGAACTATTGTACAAACCTTTGATGATAATCTCGAAGAGGAAATGGCCAGACAATTGAAGCACAATGAAGAAGGGCAGGAAAGTGGCAGGGCAACAGAAGATGTAGAACTCCCTATAGGGGAACAGTAGGAGGATGTGCCACCTCCTTGTGAAGAAGGAGATATAGAAAGAGACAGGCTCGAGGAGCATGTGCACAAGGACAAACAAGTTGAAGAAAGGAAAGAGAAAGGAATTGAGATAGAAAAAAGCCCATGAGAGCGATTGCCTACTAAGCCTCCCGTCAAGCGCCGCATGTTCATCTAAGACTCCGATGAGGAAGAAGGAAACAACACTAAAATGGAAGAAAGGGCTCCCATGGGTGAACAAACAGAGATCCAAACAAGGGGAGGTGAGGGTGACCGAGAATTGCCTAAGGGAAAATCTACTATGCCTGAATGGCTGGAGAAGCAGCTTGAAAAGAAGACTCCTGCCCTTCAACCAGGAAGGAGAAGAAGCCCAAAGTTAGATCCAAGGTAACGATGGATGCTTTCGGGTCCTGAACTATACAAATAGAAACACCGGTGGTAGGCCAAGAGGGAGTAAGCTATAATGTCTCCACCATTAACTTGGGAACTGCTACTAGAGAGCAGAAGGTGGAACACCTCGAGGAGTTGGTGGCTATGGTGGTGCACCTAATACAACAGGATAAAGTCTCAAAGGATGAGCTTAAAGCACAGGTAGCTGCCTTGACAGATTACATCTAGCAATGGTCTTCAGCTGAAAACATGTCTACCACATTCGTGACTCCACCCCAACTGCTGTCCAAGGAACAAATTGACAAGCTGGAAAAAAGAAAGAACTTGGACAAAACTACAGAAAGCTGGTTCCGACAGGTTCTATACGTCGGAAATATGGGTATTAGTCGGGCTGTGCGAACAGCCAACAAGTTCCTAGACTTACAACAGTCTCTGGAGGACACAAGAAGGCTCTGCTCTGACTTCCCAGCAAGTTACGAGTCCACCTATCCAAAGATCGAGGCTATCCTCCAATTACCAAAAGTCACATGGGAAAACGAGTTCGCGTTCAAAAGGGACGACCATTGGCTAGTGGATGTGTGGAAGCGGGACTTTGATAACCAAAAAGAAAGGTTGGAGTAGGTAATTGATAAAGTGGATCCAAATGTTGAATGGGTCAAAGAAATTAGGGTAGATTGCGCCCGATAGTTGAGGCTAATGACAGGATATAACATACCCGCAGTGCAAGTAGATCCAGAGAAAATAAAGCCTCATTTCCAGAAAAAGATGGAGGACGGGATGTCAGATGAGATAATCACGGATTTCATGGGTTTCGCCGCCCGTGCCTTCACCCAGTCAGAGCTGTTCAGAGACCACACCGCCAAATATGATGAAGATTGGAAGAGGCTTGAGGACAACTCCAATGAATGGAGTTATCAAGTGCTGCGGTCCGAGATCATAGAAGTCGACAAACTCCAGCTGGTAGTCCTGAAATTCATGGAGTATGTAGCTTTGAAGAAGCAGGAAGGCAACCCTATTGTTAGTGAAGAGCTTCTGAAGGAATAGCTATAGCAGAAAGAGCAATCAACAAAAGACAAAATGCTACAATGCTGTCACTAGAGGACGAAATAGGGATATGGACAAAATTGTATTTTAAATTGTAATATATTGGGGGGTAGGTAGAACCCTAGTTTGTAGTGAATCTTGGCCACACAAAAGGATTAAATCTTGGCCATTCGTTATGCTTTTGGGGCACTATAAATAGGGGGTCTCCTCTCATTTTCAAAGGGAGTTGAGTTGTTGTAAAGACATGCTGCATAAATTTATAATGAAAATACATTGACTTGGTGCATTTTCTGAGTTCCTCACATGTTTCATGATTCAATGTCCACTATTAGATGTTTTATTTAGATTTCCATTGCTGTTCTTATTAGTTTTGAATTGCTTAGATAGACTTTGTTAGATGCTGTCCCGTGATTATAGAAATTTCTGCTGTGTTGATGCCTTTAGTCCATACTTTTTGCTGTTTGCTGCTAGTAAATAGTCTTGTAAAGTTAGTCTGGGCTAAAATTTGAAGTTGCTTTTAAAATTTTATCTTTATTCATGCATGAAAATGGTGGATGAATGGTAAAATATCTGCAGACCTTTGAAGATAGCACATATTTCACGATACTGTAGGTTTCTTGGTTAAGTGAAATCCTATTTCAAGGAAGCTGTCCATAGCAGAACCTCCATGATCACTGTTCACAGTTATTTGCAGATCCAAGAGCCTTCCCTCTTCCCTGCTCTTTTTCTTTTTTTCTTAGAAACAACCTATGCTAAGGTTCATTGCACATTGTAAAGCCAAAACTTAAGGAAAACATTGAAGTTTTAGATTGCTGTCGGAACCTACAGCGAAATGCACCTTAACTCCCATCTCAGAAACTTCAAATTTTAAGATCCATCTCGTATCCAGCTACGTAAGTCTGCCCTGTGATTACCAGCAAAATCACATCAAACATCAATTGAGGAGTTCCATGCAAGTCATGACCTGACACCCGAGAGACCTTGGGGAGATTTTCAGCAACTTGCTGTAGAAGATTTTCTTTCAAGAGAGGTAGTGCATATGTGTACTACCTGTGTTGAGAAAGTGTGCAAAACACTCATCAACAGTTTTTTGTTCATATTTATAATTTTATTGTTGGTTTGGTTTGTGTCAAATGCAGAGTTTTATGCTTCTTGCTGTAGTAACAGTAAATAATTTTTTTATTTTTTTTGTTGGTCGTATTGTGAGGATGATTTTAGGCCCAATATTTTAATGCTTCATCAGAGCTTTGTGCAAATTGTTTTGTTAGCTGCAGTGTTAATTTACAGGCGAAAAAATAAAGGTTTCTAGATCACCACAAATTTGCCAACACATATCAAGACAATGCCCATTGACATGCTTGGTTAAGTTTTTGATGTATTCTGCCAATGCTTATCTTTTAAGTTATCTACTCGTTTCAGCCATATTTTATTTCAGTTTCTTTACTTCAGTCTACTGACAATGCAAGTCTGCAAAAAAACCTTGTGCCTGTCTACCCGTGATATTTTGTTTGTGGTGGTTGACTGTCATGCAATTGATTTGTCCATATTGAAAAACAAAAAACCATATGAAGTAATAACAATAGTGAGCATTCAATGTCTAAGTCCTACAAACAGAAACAACTTAACCAACATAAAACTAGTCAATTAGTAGCTCATTCTGAAGATCTCATGATTTCAGTGATGTGTCTGCTAATTAATTGTTTTGGATCAAAACAGCTCTTCACCAAAAACTAGATGTATATTGAATTAATGGAAAGAAGGAATAATTCTGTACCTTCCCTACTTTGCATTTTTCATGCCTCAAACAATCTTATATATATTTGTGTCCACACTGGAGAATCATTTGAAGCAATTTATTTATTTTATTATTGGTAAAGACTAAAGATGTGTTTTTAAAAGTTCCAAACCCTTTTACAAAATGAGAGATAAAATGATGAAGCCCAGCAAAACAACAAATTGCAACTTGGCACTAGCAACACTAAGGCTGCATTACATCAGCAAGCAAACATGAAGTCCATTCCTTGACACCGTTTCTCCTTGATCAACAAATGTGGGAGGTGACCTCTGCAACTCAGTTGTAGGGAAGAAATCTAAACCCCTACAAACCTCAAAATCCTTCCTCTTACAACCCTCCTTTAGTACTTCCTCAGAAAGGGTCTTGCATGCATCATTAGCTCCATCCATCAAGGGGCCTTCCTCTCATCATTGAGAGGTTGTGAAGACAACGCTTGCTATTTTTTACTTCAGAAAGATTGCTTTCTCATGTTGCTTGGGCAAAGCCAGCTCCGAATGACCCACTTTGAGGCAGCAATAGCAAACAACCATGGAATTCTCAAAGACTATTTGTTGCAACCATTTACCCAATTTAGAGGACAAGGTAATCCTAGAAGGGAGCACCTTATCAACATCCATGTAAGTGCAGAACCTTGCAAACAACAATCATCTCTTGCATTTGGTGATCATATCCGTTGCAATGAACTATCCAAAAGAGTTGGCTATGCACATAAGGCTTACTCATCCCAGTATTCCAAAGGTAGTCCAGGAAGCGTGACCCAAACCTGAATCTTATTGATGCATACTTTCTTGAGGTCAAAGCTAGTTGTCCATTTTTTAAGGAATAAACCATTCTGACCAAGAAACCACAGGCCATTTAAAAGGGGCCGTGCATAGACTTCATGGTTTGTGAAGGGGATTAGAAAGAAACCCTTTAGCAGAGCTACAATCTCAAAATGACCCTCGAGTTTCCATTTATGTTGTGCCCATTTTTTGAACATGTCAATATTTGGACAAGTTCCAAAAAATTTGCCAACAAGCAAATTTCTAAACATGGCAGCCTACCTTTCAACAATAGAGTCTGGGATAGAGATCAAAAGACTCAGACCATCCGCCGATGGAGAGAGGGACTAAGCAGGAGAGGAGGAATCTAATCCTTTTACTGAAGCACCATTAGCCCAAGTCATCATATACTGACTAGTGCTGGGATCAACAGGGTCCACCTCAACAATGGCAGGATTAGATAAAGCTAGCATCACATCCTGACCATCCAATGCAGCTCCCATACAAAGCAGTAGAGACACTGGCACCCTGCCCTGGTGCCAAAGTCATAGCAGGTGCTTCTAGCACATCATTTTCAGACTCCCTTGCTTCGGGAACATGTGATCTGACCTCACAAGGGGGGCACTCAACAACTAGAGTAGTATAATCCCACATACCCGGCCGATGAACCCCAGCAATAGGAGCAGTGGCAACAAAATCACCAAGCACAACAGAAACATTCGCAGTGTTGAGACATGTGCATAGGCCGACGTAGGAGATGCGGGGGCAAAAGAACCAGCATCCACATGACAGGCAGGCATGGACCCGGCCTCCAAATTCTGCAAGTGAATGCCAACAACTGGAGCTCCAACAGTCGAAGGGCTTGGAGGGAGTTAAAAAGTCAATGTAGCCCCTTATGCAAACCAGACAAGCTGCAGCCATCAAACACCTTTACAACCACTGGAACCAGTAAACCTGGTATCCTCACCTTATGGGCAATAGCATCGGTGGATCCCTGCTGTGTCTCCAGCTAGATGTCTATTAGTTTTTCCTCTTCCTTGTCATCTAGAGGGAAGTTCAAATTGTCCTGAAGATCACCCTTTGAATCATCAACACATCCCCATCATTGTCTTTGTCCTCATTGTTGGCCTCTGCTCCATCCGGGCCATTCCCACTCAAGCGTCATTCAAAATTTGCTCTCTTGCTTGACCTCATCTTTTGCAGATGGAAGAAGGTTTTCCATATAGGGAGCAGGTTTTTATTTTTTGGCTGATTTCATGTCTTTTTTGCTCTTTTTCCAAGTTTTAGGTTCAGGAATTCCATAATTTTCTTATTATATGTTTCGATCTTTATATTAAGACTGTTTGTTCTTTGATGTCTTCCAGGTACGTGAATACATTGATGACACAGAAGATTATGTGAATATTCAGCTGGATAACCATCGTAATGAACTTATTCAGTTTCAGCTTATTCTCACAATAGCTAGCTTTGTGATAGTCATGCCTACCGTGGTAGCAGGAATATTTGGGATGAATATTCCTTGTCCGCTCTATGATGTTCAAGGGATATTTTTCACTTTTTGGGGACCTATTCTGTCAGGATTTGTTGCACTATTCTTTATAATTATAGGTTACGCCCGGTGGAAAGGGCTACTTGGTACCTAGTAAAAAGTAATTTGCCTGATATGTCGGGTTTGATTGTCCATGGCATTGTTATCAGGCAAAACTCTATAAGCTACTTTTTTGCTGATAATTTATTAAATTATTTATTTATTTATTATGTTTTTAAAAATAGATGCGGCAGTCCATAAATTTCGCTGAAGCATGAGAGTAATTTTAATGACAGTTTGGCTTTAAATGAATATCTTCATTTGAAATGCTAAGCACTTGCAAGTATTTTGAACTTGTGCTATCAGTGGTACTCCGAACCCTTGGTTCCCTAACCATTGCGCTTTGAGAGTCGGTCTTAACAAATACATTAAGATAACAAACAACACATATAATCCGTCATTCTTCTGGTACAAATATATGCCATAGCTCTCCTGCAATTTTAAAAGTCTCATCATCAATGCATGAAAGAGACATTTACTTAGATCATTAGATGAAACAATTGCTGAAATGATTAGTCAAAGAATTTAGCAAGAGGCTATTGTTTTTTATATTATTGGATAAAATGGCTGCTTAAATAATTAATTATGCCTTTTACCAATTGCTTTGGTTTTTTCAATTACTGGCAGCTCAATTTTTTCTCCTTGTGTTATAAAAACAAACAGTATTTCTAATAACTTAGTTTGGAAACTGTGTTCAACTTGTTTTAATTGTTTTTATATTTATGATTTAAAAAAATATAGTTTCTTTAAAAACATATTTAAGTGGTTTATTTTAACTTAAAAAATAAAGTATTTAATTTACTTTCTATTGGCCGAGCATCATGGTAATGATATAAACCGTAGAATCGATTATCTTATGATACTTGTGTATGTTTATTGTTAATGTGGATTATGATTCTCTGTATGAACTGTTAACTCATGTGAGTTAAAAGAGGGTCTTGTGAAATAAGTGATTTGAGAGGATTTTTAGAACAAAGGACTTTTTATTTCATATTTGGTTTCATTTTTTTTTGAAATGTTTTAAGAGTTTTATGTTTCTTTTTGTAGTAATAGTAAACAAATGTCATGTAGTGTTGATTACTTGTCTATCTAGCATTGCAATAATTATATTTATTGGGTAGGTTGATAAATTATTTATGGAATATCAATTTAGGGGCAAGCTAGATAATAGTTTGAAATAATATATTCTTGCATGTCAAATGCATTGTAGTCACAAAGTGGCAAGTACTTATATTTTGTAGGATTATAATACAAGTATTTGTTGTGTAATTGATGGATGAGTTATGACAACAATTTAAAAGTAGGCTACATAATAGTTTGAGATCAACAAATTACTGCAAGTTGAATGTATCATGATTTTGTTAGGTTTATGAATATTATAGTTGTTAGAGTTGATCTTGATCCTAAGTTTGATCATACTAATTGCAACTATGAAGACATAATTGAAGTTGAGTTTATTTATCAGAATAAATATTTGTTATGTTTTAAAATAGATTATAAAGAGAAAAAACTCTTCACTAAAATAAAATAATTTAAGATATCTTAAGACATATATTTAAAATATTTATATTAAAAATAACTCACAAAGAAATAAAATGAACTTTTTAAAATAAAATAATTATGAAATAATTTTTAAATAAATTAGCTATTTTGTTTTTGATAGATACAAGTGATATTTCACTATATTCATAAAAACAAGATTAAATCAGGGGCCAAAAGGTCGAATTACAGTATCAACGCCTCAGAGAAATAATGAAGGATTATTAATTGAGAGCCAACAGATACAAAACTGAGCTTCTACTAAACCACCCACAGATAAAAAAAACAAATATGTGCTAACAAAGTTGGCTACCCATGGCAGCTGCCACTAGAACTTGCAGCTTTAGGAAGAGGGAAAACAGATACAGTTGAGTGCAGCCACTCCTCTGCGTGCTTGAACAAGAAATGCAGAGCATTAAAAAAGTTTATAGCATCCACAACCAACATGTCCATTAGACTAGAACGGAGGCTATCTAGGAAAAGGAGAGTTTTCGAATGAGCATCACAGATGACACCCGCCTTCAAAAGAAATAGTAATGCAGTAATCGAAGCATCTGAAATAAGAGCGTAACGATCCATGAAGCCACCAATAGGAAAAGAACTCGAAGCCAGACAGTATCTAGAGTCGCATTAAGAGTAGACATGGAGAAGGGCTCAACAAATTCATTTCTGATAATTCATCATCATGATACATTTATTTCGTTGTTTGTTATGAATTGCTGAAAATTGTTGACGGTGAATTTTTCACAAGATACAATGAATTGTTGACGATAAATTGTTAGAGATGGCTCTAGGAAAATTCACTGTCAGCAATTCACCGACAGAAAATTCAATGTCAGCAATTCACCATGGGAAAATTCATCGCCACCAACAATTCACCGCTGCAGAAAATTAACCGCCAAAAATTCATGCAATTAATTTTTTGTATGGTGAATTGTCATGACGGTGAATTTTCCTGTGGTAAATTGTTGACGGTAAATTTTCTGTCGGTGAATTGTCGGATGCCGTTAGAGATGAATTTATTGACGGTGTTGGTGAATTTTCCTAAAATCATGAAGAAGATGAAAGGCTGAATGTAAATATTAGCCAACATTCTCACCATCTCACAGTCCATGGATTTTGAAAGAAAAATGCTAGCAACTTTAGAGAATAAAGCATTCTGATGCATATCCAACCAGGTTCTTCCAACAACCGTGTGAATGGCTGTTTCCACATTTGCAGGCGGAATGACAAACACCCGCCTAAGTTTCTCACCATCATACGGAAAGAAATCCCTCCATTCCCACAGGCAGAGCGGTAACGAAATCCTCCATTGTGGCATACTTAAAAGAGAAACCGACCAAAATTCCAGGCCGCAAGGTTTGCAACCAAAAACACAAACATAAAGCCCATTTCAGATGAAAGAAAACTGCATCATACCAATATACTTATAGAGAAAATTGGAGAAATTAAGGAGTTGCAGCCGCACATCGACACAAACAAGAATAAAAATCCAGATAGCTATTTGGTACGATGGCACAAAAAGACAGGAGGAGCGTGCAAAACCAGATGAAGAGATGATAATCAGACATGAAACACCATACCACTATCTTACAGCCAATGTAAACACAAGTTAGAAGAAGAAAGCTGGGATCAATTGTGATCCACAACATCTGGATGAGATCTCTAACATGGTCAGAAGTAATTCATATAGATATTTAAAATATATCTTAGTTTTAGATTATTTAAAAATAAATATGGATTCTACATTATTATTTTATAAATAGGATCATTACATGATACTTATTTTACAAATTTTCAATGTAATTATTATATTAATTTTTTTTTAAACACCATCAAATCTTTACCAATTGCAAAGTACAAAAAAAAAACAAGCTTTTATTTAATTTTTTAATTTTTTTTATCAACAATTTATTTACTTGTTTAAATATTAAAATTAATAATAAGATACTAATAAATCAATAAAATTATGTAGAGAATATTAACTAGCACTTGTACCTAAAGGAGGTTCAAGGATTAGTTCGAAATAGAATTATATGTATGTTAATATGTTAGAGAGTATGTGTTTGTGCATGTAAATTCTAGTTAATGTAGTTTGATTAAACAATTAATAATAAATGTTAAATAATGGAATGAAATAAATTTAGACAAATATAGATTTTTTCCTTAAAGAAATTAAGTATTATCTAATTATGAAATATTTGCATACAGATTTAAAACATAACGCAATGCAATGAAAAAAAATTTGCCATCAAATTGACAAAAACCATGGAAATAGAATATTCCCATCTAGTTGTCAAATCAATATTTATCTAGCTTTAATGTGATAAGTGATCGATTTTAGACACTTTTACCCGCGAGTTTGGAGGCTTTTAGGACAACTAGTTTACCATTAAACGACAATTGAAACTTGTTTTTCGATGACTCAACAGTGGTTTGCAAGTGAGACTTGTTTCACGCTCAAATCTCACACTATATGTAACCTATTGGCTAATAAAAATATAGTAAAATTATAAATATAAAGTTATTAATATTATTATATAATAATGAGTTAATTTGTAATAAAATGAGAATAGATTCTAAGATTTAAAAACAAAAATATTATTATCATGTGAATATATTAGTATTATGTAAAAGATAAATTAATAAACATTAAAAAATCAAAAGTTAATTATAAATATTAATAATTTTTTAAATATTTACATTATAATACTATATATAATAAATTAATTGGTAAGTATTATATTATGTTTGTAAGAAATTAAAAAAATCTATATCATTTAGAAATAAATAAAAATAATTATAATGAAGTGGGTGGTAGGGTGTGCCCCCTGTCATGCTCCTTCTCTCATTTATTCATGAGCCCGATGGAAAAGAAGAGAAAAATCATTAGTTGGTGATGGGAGAGGAAATCGGGGTGCCGGCTGGGGAGAGCAAGTTGGCAGAATCGTGGCAAGGCCACATCACCTCATCTACTGCTAGTGATAATCCAAGGTGACAAGGGAACGTTGGTAGTAGGTTCTAAAAGGAATGGGAAGTCTGCCAAAATTGGGGAATTCTTGGAGGTGACACGTAAAGTATGGTTTTCATGTTAGATTATGCAAATTGGCCGGGTGGCAGAAGTTGATTATCACGAGGTGATATTCGAGTTAAGGCTTGTGGATGCAGGATGAAATATTCATGCAAGGACGGATTGCCTTGCATTGCCATTATTCCAGGCCCGTGTGTGTTGGTTCGGCCTTGTTGTATGCGGGCCTTTTAAATGTGGATGGATGATGGCTTTTTTCCGTATGGTTTTCAAAACTTATTTTGTTGGTTGTCTCTGTGTAGGGAGATTTCGACTAGAGGGCAACTAATGGTGAAGATGAGCATATCAAAATTCATCATTTCCATCTCTGCAGAGGGGTTGGAAAGTTTCGGCGTCGACACTCCCATTTCGTTGGTAGCGATAGAGAGGCAAATAGCATTTAGGGAGATAACTGACCAAAGGCTGAAAAGAATTATGCTTGTGGATGATCCTTTGGACATGGTAGTGGTCAAAATGATTTTAGGAAAGGGCCACTTGGACAGAAAGGAATTTACGGGGGATAATGCACACATATCTTCACGGTTCTTGGCAACCATTCTGGACTTGGAAGTGTCTAAGGTGGAGGCAAAGGAATTGATGGTGAATCTTTTCTGCGATGACCTGTTAGGAGGATTGGAGAAGACACTGAAAGCGACCTTCATGGGTACAGGAATCCCACGTCACTCTGACTTGGAGCTCCTGTGGGAGACAGATGAAGTAGTAAAGGTATACCTCTTTCTTTTAGACTTAAAGGGGCCAGAGCTCATGAGGCACAGGATGACCTCGACAATGGCGGTTGAATTTCTGAAAAGAAAAATGGGGTTGGTGGTGGAGGAGGGTTTGGAATGGGTGGAAGATTTTACTTCTTTTGCAGAATTAAATGGTTTCCTATGAGGCTCGCCCTCAGTGCATGAATTTTTTGTTTTAAAAAGTTATAAATCGGTGCTGGTTTCTGAGATATGCAGTGTGACTGCATTTTTGTGTTGGGCGTAGCATGCTCCCTGGGTTGGTAGGTCTAGTTTCCATGGCAGTTTGGTGGTTTTCCTGCTTTGCAAACAAATTGTACTTTTTCTTTAAACCTTAATATAAATCATAACCTTGTGTACAAAAAAAAAAATTTATTATAATGTAAAATTTAAAAAATCAAATCAATTAATAATTATCATATTTTTTTTAGGCAAATTGCTACAAGAGAGGGTAGCGCTCTTGTATTCATTAAAAAGTCAGTTTTACATATCTTTTTCAGCATGCCTTGGCAAATTTATTACAACTTTTTCTTTGAAGATCTTAATGTCATGTAACTTTGGTCCAGAAGGAGCAAATTCCTCCCACTTCACTTCTATCCATTCTTGCTCTATCTCAGAGACAAAACTCCCTTTCAATTTCTTATCTCCTTCACTACCTAAAGATATAAAGAAAAAAATAGAGTTCTCATGTTTATTCAGTTGCATGGTTGGAATCTCCGATAAAAACATGTCAGCCTTTGTAGTACTTGCATCTAAAATGTTTTCTTTCTTTGTCCTAGAACATGAATTTTGTGGAGCAGGAGGAGTGGGTGTGTGAGACTTAACATCATGGAGTGCTTGAGAGGAACCCAAATTTGATTTCACATTGGGCAGAATAACATAGTGGTGCGATTCAACCCCAATCCACCATGTGAGTTGATTGTTTGAAGTTTTAGCCTACTCATGAAACTACTTCTTTCTACATTGAGAGGTAACATGCTCAACTGAAAAATATTTCCTACATCTGAATGTAATTTTTTCGTAATCCACAGGTTGTTTCCAGCATCTATTGCCCACCTTTAGAGAAATCTCTTTAGGGAGACCTTTGGATAAATCCATTTCAACACATAAATCAGCATAAGTGGAACATTTATAATTGATTGTTTCATTTGATATGCTATGATATTTTCCTAGACCATTGTCGATGGCTTTCAAGCATTCAATTCCCAAAATTGTAAGGGGAGATAAGGAAGACGTACCCAAAAAAATGCAGTGGAGAAGGTCTTTGTTCATGGATCAAAGGTAGGGAACTAGGGGTTAATGCATAAGAAGTATCTGCAATAGAACCAAAGCCCAACATTGAGAACCAACTCTTTGTCTCCCCGAGACTCAAATTCAAGGATAAAAAATCCCTTGGCATTGGGGTAGATGTTGATTTCCTCTTCCATGAACTCTTTCCAATTTTAACTAATCAAGAATGGAGATTGGGAAAATTTGGCCAGGTCTTCATAAATCTACAAATGAGTGCATGATTCTAAAGGTATTCCTCTCTTACACCAATGAAGCAGTCTAGACTAATTTTGGGAATTGACGTCGAATGATGGATAGAGAAAGGGGTGAAATGTTGACAGAAGTGTGGGGTGGAGAAGGAGCTGTAGGAGAGTCGTTTGGATTAAATAAAGGTATGCGCTCCTTATTGATATAATCTCCATGCTGTACGACCTCCACAAAATTTAGTCAACTGCCATCCATTCATTGTGAGGACTGGTCTGCAAAAATGGACGATTTAGGGCACAAAACCTTGGCATTGGCTACACAGCCTACAAAAAGGCATGGAGAAGCCATGTGCATGCCATCCATGGCTGTACCGTCCTTGCTGTTGTATAACTGTTTGTAACTGTTCGTAGCAAGCACCTGTCCTCCGTGGTGGAGTTTGCATTTTTTTTTTTTTAGCATTTTCATTTAATGCGATTTCCAATTTATATGAAAATTTTAAAATTAAACTATTTCATAATTTTTACTATTTACTTTAGTTTTAATAGTGTTTATTTTTAAGTTTTAAAACTAAAAATGTGTTTAGTTTTTATTCTAGATTTGGTGTTTTTTTTATACATGGTTAAATATATTATAGATTTAGCCAACCGAACTAGGGCCCCAACCCATATTATAAATATAATATTATATCATATTTATTATAATATTATATTATATTACAATACAATAATATAATATATTATAGATTATATAATAATATTATTTTACATAATTATATAATAATGTATAATATATATATTAATATAATTATATAATATAATATTATTATATCAATCTATAATATATTAGTATATATTGTAAAATTTTACATTTAAAATATATTTATAAGTTTGAGTTTTTTTCTTTATGTATAATATAATATTTATATTATATTTATACAATATTATATCACATTTATTATAATATATTCTCTATAATATTATGATATTACAATACAATAATATAATATAATTATATAATATTATTAATATATATTATATTATTGTATTGTAATATCATAATATTATATATAATATATTATAATAAATGTGATATAATATTATATTTATAATATAATATTTAATAAATATTATATTATAAAGAGAAAAAAAACTCAAATTTATAAATATATTTTAAATATGAAATTTTACACAATATATTAATATAATTATATTTATATAACTAGCTTATCTATCTTATTACATAATATATATAGGAAACATTGAGATATATCAACTTGTTTGAATCTATTTTAGAAATTTGATTGTTGTGTGTTTATCATAATGGATTGTTTAGTTGCACAATAATATAATATAATTGGCTTATCTTCTAGGAATGTACAACATTGTGACATGTGTATGATATTGAATATAATTGAGGAGAATGAATATTGTGTAAACATGAGGACATTATATTGAATGGATAAGTAATTAGTTGTATTATAAAGCTTGTGATTTATCTTAGAACCCTAACTCTAACCCTACCCCTATTGAAATTCTATCCTAATTGAACTATATCTTTAACGGTAACCCTAACCTATTAAAGTTCAACCCTAATTGAATGTAAACACTAACCATAACATTAATTCTAACTGTAATCCTAATTAAACCCTAACCTTAACCATAATTGAACTCTAACCCTAAACTAACTTGAACCCTGACTATAGTTGAATCCTAATCCTAACCTTATTTTAACATTGACCCTAATTGAATATGAACCCTAACCATAACCCTAATTAAGTCCTAATTGAATCTTAACTCTTATAGTAATTGTAAGTCTATCCCTAATCTTAATTGAGTTCTAACCCTGACCTAACCCTAACCCTAAACTTTATCCTAGAACCTTTACCCTAATTGCACATCAATTGAACCCTAACCCTAACTCTAATTGAATCTTAACCCAAATTAGACCCTATCCCTAACACTAATTAATTCCCAACCCTAACCTTGATCCTTACTCTAGCCCTAACCCTTATCTTATCTTGGAAATCCTAACCCTAACCCTAATAGATAGGTAACCTTAATTTAACACATAGATTGGAAAGTATGAAACAAATATATTATTAGAATATATTATAGATTGATATAATAATATTATATTATATGATATAATAATATAATATAATAATATTATATTATATTATTGTATTGTAATATCATAATATTATATATACTATATTATTAATAAATGTGTTATAATATTGTATAAATATAATATAAATATTAAATTATACATAAAGAAAAAAAACTCAAACTTATAAATATATTTTAAATATAAGATTTTACAATATATACTAATATATTATAGATTGATATAATAATATTATATTATATAATTATATTAATATATATTATACATTATTAAATAATTATGTTAAATAATACTATTATATAATCTATAATATATTATATATTTTAATATATTATATTATTGTATTGTAATATCATAATATTATATTTATAATATAAATATTATATTATACAGAAAAAAACTCAAATTTATAAATATATTTTAAATATAAAATTTTACAATGTATATTAATATAACTATATTTATATAAAAAATATTATATATATTTATTACACTATATTTTTCCTATATAATATTAAATATATTCTATAATATATTTAAACATGTATAAAAAACATCAAATCTAGAATAAAAACTAAACACACTTTTAGTTTTAAAACTTAAAAATAAACACTTCTAAAACTAAAGTAAATAGTAAAAATTATAGAATAGTTTAATTTTAAAAATTTCATATAAATTGGAAAGCGCATTAAATGAAAATGCTAGAAAAAAAAATGCTAACTCCACCACCAAGGACAGGGTGCTTGCTACGGACAGTTACAAACAGTTATAGGGCAGCAAGACGGTACAACCATGGGATGACATGCACATGACTTCTCCATACCTTTTTGTAGGCTGGGTAGCCAGTGCCACAAACTTGAGTGGTATTTTGAATAATTATCATAATTATTATAATAGTTTTAATAATTATATTATTTAGTGTGCATATCTTATTTGTAAAGTTTGGTTTCTATATGATTATTTTTTTTGTTGTTCAAGCGTAATTATTTTTTTCTAAATTTTACTATTAAAAATAAATAAGCATTTTTTCTAATGTAAAGACATTATGATATTATAACGAATGAATTTTAATCAATAAGAATTAAATTGTATTTCAAATAAATTAAAATACTACTATTATGATAATGTAAAAAATATTATGAAATGATAATAAAGAGATTATTATTATAATTACAAAATATTAACTAAACACATAAACAAATATTAGTAAATCTTAAAAATATGAAAATAATATTTATATAATTTAAATATTAAATTACTAAAATATCGATTGAAGACATAAAAAGAATATTAGCAAATTTTAAAAATATGAAAAAAATATTTATATAATTTTAATATTAAGTCATGAGAAATTCTTAATGATAAATAATGTAAAGTTAGAATTAAAATAAAAAATATGCTGTTAAAATTAAAATTTAAAATTTAAAGTTAGAATTGTATATTAGATTATTAAAAATATTAAAAATCTTATCAATTCTAAATAAGATATTGTAAGTATGTAATATTATGCAAAGGAAATTAAATATTAGAAATAAAAAAATAATTATAAATATTGATATATTTAAATATTTGTATTATAATATTATAACGAATAAATTAATTGGTAAGTATTATGTTATGTTTGTAAGAAATAAAAAAATCTTATATTATTTAAAAATAAATAAAAATAAATAAAAATTAAAGAAAAGGAGATGGTGCTGCGAAGGTGTTCCTCTGGCCACGTTGCGGGCTAGGGCTCATGCCTTAGCCTGGCTACGCCTCCTTGCATGCATTTTCTTGTGTTTGGAGTGCTTTTGTTGCCTATTTTGATCACTATTTTTGGGTGAGGGGTTTGTTTTCTCTGGTTGGGGTTGTCTTTCTCGTTGGGGTTGTTCTCTGTTAGGGTAAGTGCTGTTTTGGGTGGGGTTTGTGCTGTGTTGTCTGAGCTTAGTGTGTGGTGTGTGTTCGCCTCTTCTTTGTTTGGTTTTGTTGTGGCATATAGCTTCCTATGTTGGGCCGGGGGCTTTCAAGAATCTATCTTTTTTCTGAAATGGTTTCTAGAGTTGACCCATCCACATCGGGACATGCTAAAGCTCTTGAGTTTTTGAGTAGATCTTTGAATGAGGGAGGTGTTGCCCAAACTGGTGGGCCTTGAGTTTCAAAGACTAATGGGTGTCTTGAAAGGAGCACGTCTCATCTAGTTTTGATCATCCAACTAGACTCGGTTGAAGAAGATGTTAGTTATCTAAGTAGCCACACATTGATATGTAAGTTTATGGGTATCTGTGTCTCCCTCCCATTTTTGGAATTGTGGGCTTTTAAAATCTGGAATCCGAAGGGCAATATGAAGATTATGCAAGTAGCTAATAACTATTTCATGGTGGTTTTCTCTTGCATGTCGGATCAGAACAAGGCTTTTGAAGGAGGCCCCTATTTTTATAATTAGGTGGGATTATTCATCAAACCCTGGCATACTAGGTTTAACCCAACTGAGGAACTCCTGTCAAAGGTCCCTGTTTGGGTTAGATTCCCATGGCTACCTTTGGAATTCTGGAGAAATGACATCATGAACATGTTTGCATTGCTTCTAGGCAAGCCAGTGGGCCCTTCTCAGTAGATGATGGATAAAAAGGTTATTTCATGTGTGCGCATTTGTGTGGAAATTAATCCAAATAGCCCATTTCCATATTCACTGGAGATTCAGGTTGGGTCCACTTCTTGGATCCAACAATTGGATTATAAAGCCCTACCTTTTCACTGCTAGATATGCCACGAATATGGTCACCTACAAAAGAAATGCCCCAAGCTTCCTTCTCTTGGAGGACATGGAAATATTGCTTCTTCAAAGGTGCCTTCTCGTACACCTCCTCCTTCAGTGAATAAAGGGAAAGCGTCTGTGTCCGGGGGAGAATTTGATAAAGAAGGTTTCATTCCAGTCAAGCCCCGTAACAAGGGGAGAGGGTTGAAAAGAACTTTGAAAGATAGGCAAGCAGATATGTCCTTCAATCGTTTTGAGGCTTTGGAGGATATGGATCAACATGATGGCTTCCTTGATACTCCTCATTCTAGAGCTGATGGTATGCGTGTTGTTCAATTGGATCCTATGGGGAACCACAATAGGTTGTTGGAGGCTTAGATTGATTCTCAGATGAATACTAACAAGCCTTTCTTGGGTTTGAGGGAGGTGTCTCTTCCTATTGACAAAGGTTTGGGTGATGATTTGGTGGTGACTCTTTAGGAACCATTGTCTGAGACAGGGCCTTTGGATCTTGGTAAGAGTAATAAAACTTTGTCTAATTTGGGTTTACAACAAAAAATCCTTAAAAAGGGAAGCTCTGAGAAGCCTTCCAAATTGGGTAGAAAGAAGGATCAAGATAAAATCAAGGTAATGGGAGAGAATTTGGTGGAGTCAGGGTCTGTGAAGACCATTGATTCCCACTTTTCTAACTTGCATAAATGATTTTTTTATCATGAAATGCTAGGGGATTGAACAACTCCCCTAGACAGAAGGATGTTCGAGAGTTGATCAAGATGCATTCTCCTAAAGTTATGTTTATTCAGGAGACTAAGCTATCAGTGGATGCTGTTAATGTGGCCTCTAATTTGTGGAGGTGGGGCCAATGTTAGTGTATTGGGGTGCAAGGTAGATCTGGAGGGATTGTATGTCTCTAGGACCCATGCAAGATTTCTCCCATATGGTGAATTGTAGATAGAAACTCCTTATCTATGGTTGCTTCAACCTTTGCTTTTGGTGAGGTTGTCATGCTTACTAATGTGTACACTCCTACGAAGTTCCCTGGTAAGTGTCAACTTTGGGCTCATATTAGGTTTGTACATTCTTTGAGCCCATTTCTTCCATGGATTCTAAGTGGAGATTTTAATGATAGTACCAGTTTGGAGGAAAAAAGGGGTGGGGTACATAGGCTTTGCCAGGTTCATTTGTAGTTTTCAGGGAGAATATTGATCTTATGAACTTGATATATGTAAAGCATGGTAATGGTGTGTTTACATGGACCAACAGAAGATGTGGTGAGGGATTTATTTCTGAAAGATTGGATAGGCTTCTAGTCTCTTGCTTCTAGATTGGTAGTAATTGGGTTACTAGTTTGATTATTTTGGACTGGAAATGATTTGATCATTGGCCTATCAAATTTGTTGTGAATGAGAAGATTTTGTCTAAGAACCCCTCTTTTAAGTTCCTACTTATGTGGTTACATGATCCTTCTTTGCAGGATCTCATGAGGGAGTGGTTGAGGATTGGTTCACTGACCTATGGTACTGCTATGTTTTCTTTTGTTAAGAAGCTTCAATTTGTGAAGTATTAGCTTAAAAAATGGAATAGGCAGAGCTTTGGAAATATCTTTAAATCTAAATTGATTTCCCAAAAAAATTTGGACTCCATTACTAGATTGAATAGAGATCAAGGGATGTCTAAGGAATCTCTTAGAGAAGAAGAGGATGCAAGGAAGGAGTTTGCTGAATGAGAACTAAGGGAAGAGATCTTTTGGAAGCAGAAGGCTAGGATTGACTGGCTGCAAGAGGGTGATAGAAATATAACTTTCTTTTTTAACTCTGTTAAAGCTAGAAGGTATGGTAATTTGATTTCTTCTTTGGTTTCCTCCTAGGGGCAACAACTTTCTTCATTTAAGGATATCTCATAGGAAATTGTCTAGTTTTATTCTTCCTTGTTCAGGGAGGATTCTCTTGTTGTTGTGGAAGAATAAATTCTTATTTTGGAATGCATTCCCACAATGGTCTCCCCCGAGATAAATGAGATTTTGCTTAGGCCTATCTTGATGGGGGAGGTTGAAAAGATTGTTTCCATGATCTGAAAAAAGGAAAGGCCCTTGGACCTGATGGTTTTTAGATTGAGTTTTTTTAAGAGTTCTAGGAGATTATCAAATTTGATTTATTGGATGTGATGCGGGAATCACAAAGTAGTAAACAAATGTTGAAGGCAATGAATTCTACCTTTCTTGCACTTATCCTGAAGAGAGAGGGAGCCAACTTTGTGGATCAGTTCAGGCCAATTTCTCTAGATGTAATGTGGTTTATAAAATTATCTCTAAATTAATGGTAGAGAGACTTAATTCATGGCTAGGCAAGATTATTTCAGAGGAATACCTGGGGGTTTTGTTGTTGGAAAGCAAATCCTAGATGAGGTGGTTATTGTTGCTGAGGCCATCCACTTTATGTCAGTCTCTAGGGAGAAGGTTGTGTTTATTAAACTTGATACGACCAAAGCTTATGACTGGGTTAAATGGAATTTTCTTCAAAAGGTGCTCATTGCCTTTGGTCTTGGTGAAGACTAGATTGCTTGGGTTATGAGTTGTGTTATGTCGGTTTCCTATTCTGTGTTGATTAACGAGGAACCTACTTCTTTAATCAGTGCTTCTCGTGGTCTTCATAAGGGTGATCCCTTGTCTCCTTATCTTTTTATTATTATGAATGAAGGTTTGGGGAGAATCTTGAAATCTCATGTTAGTAGGGGGTTAATCCAAGTTTGGAATTGGGGTGATGGGCTCCTTCCAAATTCCCATTTACAATTTGTGGATGATACTGCTTTGTTGGGTGTTGCAAGAATCCAGGAAGCGACTAGCTTCAGAAGGTCTTTGGATATCTATCTTGTGGCTTCAGGTCAGAAAATCAATGAAGATAAGTCCTCTATTTTCTTCTTTAATACCCCACTTTTGGTTCGGTTAAGAATAACACATATTTTGAGATTCTAGATTGGTGCTCTACCTTTTGTGTACCTGGGTATCCCTCTCTCTGTTGGCCCCTTGACAAAAGGGACTTGGAAGGGTGTGCTAGATAAATTTTGAGAGTGTGTCAGTTACTGGACTTATAGATGGTTATCCATTGCTGGGAGAGTGTGCCCCAGTTAGTTTCATTAAGGATCTAGATGCGTTATCTAGGAAATTTTTATGGGCTGGTAATCTTGATTCTTCGAAGTGAAGTCTTGTTAAATGGGAGAATATCTGTAGACCAAAACAGTGTGGGGGCCTAAGTCTTCGACATGTAATATTTACTAGTCAGGCATTGGCTACTAAGCTTTATTGGGGATGGTGCACCAGCCAGGATCAAGTTTGGGCCAGGATTCTAATCTCCAAGTATATGTTGGGGATGGATGGGAAGGATGTACCTAGATTTCCCTTAAAAGGTAGGGGATCTATGATCTAGAACATTCTCAAGAAGGGAGCTAGATTGGTCAAGTAGGGCTTGTTTTGGATTTGTAATAGACATTTGGATACACTCTTCTGGTTTGACTCTTGGGATGGGCATCCCCCTATTTTGGTTACACACCCACAATTGCACAATCTTTTCTTTCCTTTCTTGAGGCCGGTTGGTCTTGAGTGGAAGACTTTAAAGTGGCTAAAAGTTTGGGTCAAGTTGAGGTGTTCAAATGGAAGGATGTTCACGATTGGCCTACTAGGGGTTCTGTGGAGGAGTAAGAGGAATTGGCTCACATTTTGGCTAGTAGAATCTGTAGCTCTTTGCAATAGGAGGATATTTTGGCTTGGGGCCCCAATCCTAAGGGAGTTTTCTCTGTGGTTGTTGGGTATCAAGTTCTTGATAGGGAAAAATATGGAGGGGAGGTTATGCCTTGGTGGAAGTATGTATGGAATAAATTTGCTTGGCCTAAATGCAACTTTTTTCTTTGGTTGGTGACTCGTAACAGGTGTCTCACTTGGGATAATTTTTAGAAGAGAGGCTTTCAAGGGCCTTCCATTTGTGTCATGTGTGGGAGTAATGAGGAATCTTCTTCCCATCTATTTTTTCAATGTGCTTTTTTTTGGGTTGTCTGGCACCGCTGGTGGGAAGTTTGGAGGAAACCTTGTGTGCATGCCTCATCTTTGGTTGAGTTTTGGAGGACTCTGGGGAGGCCTCCTGCCAAGACAGGTTGTCTGTAGGTGGCGTGGGGTATTGGTCCTTCTTGTATTATGTGGCAGATTTCGTTGGAGAGGAATCGTAGGATCTTTAAGGGTGAGGGTTTGGAGGCTATTTAGATTTGGCACGGTTTAGGAAACTATACAGGCTAGGTGTGAGGTGGTTATCCCTTTGGAGACTAGTGAGTTGGGGGTGTTGCATGGTTTGGGTTTAGTTGTTGGTAGCCCAAGGAAGTATTCTTCTCGAGGTAGAAGGGTATCCTGTAAGAAGACTCAGTTTGAGGGTTGTTGGTCTCCGCCTCCAACTAGGTGTCTTGAAAATTAATTCCGATGACTCATCCAGAGGAAACCCTGGAGCTACTGGGATTGGGGGGTTGGAACGGATGATACGAGCTCTCCCATCTTCTTCTTTTCCATCTTTCAAGGGCACCAAAGTAATAATTTTATGGAGGCTTTGGCTCTCCTTTTTGGTTTGGAAAAGGGTTGTGTGATGGGATAGTGCAAGATCATTTGTGAGTCGGATTCTCAAATTTTGGTGGATATGTTGAACAAAGGCTCCTCGAAAGGGGTGAATTGGTTGTTGGACTCGGTGGTTCAATAGATTCATAAGATTGGTTCATCCTTGGAGTTGGTTTCCTTTGTCCATATTTCTAGGGAGTGGAATAAGGTTGCTAATTGTTTGGCTAAATGGGCTTCTGAGTATGGGGATAATTAGCAGGTTGAGGATAGGGAGCACCTTCTTTCAAATTGTTTTGTGAGGTTGAAAATGTTGCTTTAGGAAGATATTCACGATGTTTGAGCCAGTTCTTTCCAGTTTGGGATTCTTGTTCTTTGCTTCTGGTCGTGTTTTGTTGGTTTCCTTGATGGTCCATAGTGCTGAGACCTATATCTTGATTATACTATCTTTCATCTTGATTGTATTGCTTTATTTTGGTTTGACTAAATTTTTACCCGTCTTTTAGTTAAAAAAATATGAGTTCTTTATGGCTACTTTTTCTCTATCCTAGGTACTAGAATAACTATTTTTTTTCACTTTGCAATAAGATCTCAAATATTTCAACCAATAGAATTGTAGAAAAGTAAATATTAAGATGCATTTGACTTTTAAAAAATTATAAAAAATATTTTCCATGTTGACTTTAGGGAGATTAAATTTTCTTTTAAGAGAAAAAGTTATGATTTTAATTCATTTAAAAACAATTTATTAATAATTAATTAAACAAGTAGAAACAAAATTGATTGCAATAATACTAAACAACAAGTACTTATAAGTTTTTTGTTTTATTTTGTTGGTTGTATTTTGAAGATGATCTTTTAGGCCTCAATATTTTAATGTTTCTTTAGAGCTTTA